>JAGFNQ010009960.1:0-123023 GCA_024364735.1 Boesenbergia rotunda
GGAAATGCTTCGAAAATTCAATATGAGTGATCGAAAAGAGGTAAACCACTCCCATGGCTACAAACACAAGATTAGACAATGATGAGAGTGGTAAACCCGTTGATCTAACTCAATATCGAAGCATGATAGGTAGTTTGCTATACCTCACAGCTAGTCGACCAATATACTATTTGCTGTAGGTATGTGCGCTAGGTATCAAGTCTGTGCCAAGGAATCTCACCTAATTGCTGTTAAGCGAATTTTGAGATATCTCAAGGGTACAATTGGTGTAGGTCTTTGGTATCCCGTACCGAATCTTTTGATTTGATGGCTATACGGATTCCGACTACGCTGGATGTAAGTTGGACCGGAAAAGCACTAGTGGGGGCTGCCAATTCTTAGGATCGTCCTTAGTAAGTTGGTCGAGTCGGAAGCTACATTGTGTTGCTCTTTCCACTACCGAGGCAGAATATATCGCCATGGGAGAGAGTATATCATAATTGTTGTGGATGATCCACACCTTAGAGGATTATGGATTGAGTTACAAGGGTGTGCAAGTGTTATGTGATAACATTAATACAATTAACTTAACCAAGAATCCGGTCCATCATTCTAGGACAAAACATATTGAGATAAGACACCACTTCATTAGAGATCATGTAGCTAGGGGAACATCATACTCTCACATGTGGAGTCAAAGTCAAACCTAGCTGACATTTTCACTAAACCACTTCCCGAGAGTGAATTTAGTTTCCTAAGACGGGAATTGGGAATGTGTCGCGCATCATGATGTTCAAATTGCGGTCAAAACCCTTCATGATGATTTCGAAATTTTTGGGAACAATTGGGTAACTTTGGGAACATCTCACACAAACTATAAGGTTTAACAAAACATTTTTGTCTGCTAGATATGGGGTGAGATGTTAGGTTTAACTCAATTTCTCAAAATGTCATTGCATCCCTTGAGGAATTAAGTTAACGAGATAATAATCACGGTGGTGACCAAGTATGGGGAAAACCATTGCATAACATATGTGTATATGGCTCCATGATCATACTTGGACATTCCAATCAAGGCAACTTGATTGGAAACTTGAATTTGGAATGAAAACTTGAATTTGTTTGATTGATTGGTGTTTGAGTTTGACTCCATTTGGATGGGTCAAAGTGTTTGTTGAACCTATAAGGACTTTTGATTCTTGTTCAGGGATCAATTTTAGTCATAAAATCATGTACAAGTTCGACAAAGTCCATCAAATCTCGTTTGGAAAATTCAGAAGTTCTGAAACTGAACATTTCAGTTCGTATCAGGAACCCTGATCGGTCACCGGACCGATCAGGCATAGGGCTGATCGGTCCCTAGACCGATCTGACCCCTTCCTGTGGTGTTCGGTCCACAGACCGATCTGCGAGGCAAGCCGTGATCTCCCGGAATCTGACTAAGTGTACTGAGCTAGCCTGGATCGGTCTCCGGACCGATCTGGCACCCTGTGGGGATCGATCCACAGACCGATCAGGGAGCTCAGAGATTTCTCTCCGGACCCTACTGATCAAATCCTGATCGGTCACCCGACCGATCAGGAGCGCGTCTGATCGGTCATCCGACCGATCAGGACCATGCTAGTCCGATCAGGCTGTATCCTGATCGGTCTGGACGAAATCAGATCGAACGGTGATCCGTTCAAACGCATTAAATTTTGGTTGGTGGACCGATCCACCAACCGATTAACTCTCTCCAAACCCTCGTTTTCCCAAACCCTAGCGCCGAAACACCCTCTTCTGCGCAACCTTGTGCGAGCGAGAGAGTTCTTGCATCTCCCTTCTTCACGCGCATGCGAACCTTTGCAGAGATCCCTTCTGGTATCTTCCGGCGAGATCTCCACTTGCCCCAAACTCTCTGCGTCCGAGAGTTTTCATTGAGCAGGCCTCTCTCAACCGTGAGGAACCAGCTTCTTCCTCCTTTGCTCAAACTCACCCATGGCGCCTAAGTAAGCTTTGATTTCAGTTTTATTTTCACAACAGTTCATGGAATATATGTTTGTGAAGCTAACCCAATTTTGTTCTTATTCTTGCTATTGTGTCGTGACTTACTGTTGCCATGGACTCCCATTCCAACCAAATGATCAATTTTTCACCTCTTCACTATCCTATTTTGATCTTGATCGAATCTATCTTTTGATTGGGTATTATCTATGATGATCAACTCCTGTATGTGTGATTCAACCCATGTCCATCTTACCAAATCATTTGAATTCTATGTCATGATCAATTCAAACCTCATTAGAAAGTCATCTAAGGGAAAGGAGGTCGTGGAGGGAAGTTCGAGGGGGAAGGCTCCTTCCTCCTCTGCCCCTTCCAGAAGGCCCCAGCCTTCTTCCAGCTCTCGATTCCCCAATGCGGCCTGCGAACAGGCCTTTCAAGCGAGGACCTTCAAACAGATCCATTGATGTTCCCTTCCTGACTGAGTTCTATCCTTCGGTCATGGAGATTGTGATGTACTACAATATGGGTTTTCTCCTATCCTTGGAACGGACCATAAATTATGACCTTGTATCTGAGTTCTACAACAACCTCCAACAAGGTCCTCAAGGGGGATTCGAGTTCACTACTCATGTTGGAAAGATGAACCTTGATTTTTCATACGAGATTCTAGCTGAGTAATTGGGTGGTCGACGATCACCTAACCTCTATTCGATTTCTCCAGAGCTCCCTGATCCTCTGTTGGCCCCGTTCACAGATACGACCCCCGACTCTATCTATCAGCACTTCTTTGGTCACCCTCGCCCTGCCGGGCTTGATGAGTTGGGTCCAGTGTTTCCTACCTTTGCAACTCTCCGTCTTGCTCCGACTGACTATGTTCTTTTCAAGATTATCACAAATTGCATCTTACCGATCACCTCAAAGTCGTTGGCCGAGATCCGACCCTACCACTGCCTCATGCTCTACGGCATGCATTGCCGGATGGACTTCGATATTATGGAGAGCATTTTTCAGTCTATCCTATCCTACCGTGAGGCTAGCCGTCGCACGGTTTATATGCCTTTTGGTCATGTCATCACTGATTGGCTTATGTCAGTTGGTGTTGATGTCACCAAGGGTAGGACCGTGCCCATGGTTAAGCAAGATTGTCGTCTGGGTCGGCGGGCTTGTGCAAAGTCTGGTATTATCATTCGTGAGCGTGATGGGGTCTTGGTGTGGAAGGATGGACGCGGACTTGGTGAGCTGCCTGGCGGAGCACCACATTTTCAGGCACCACACGATGCTCCTCCTGCTGACGACGAGTACGACGACGAGCCGGAGCCTGATTTGCGCTGGCAGATCTCAGAGCTGGATCAGACGGTACAGGAGTTTATTCAGCTGGGGGCGACAGATCGTGAGGAGTTTCGTTCGGGTTTTCGCTCCCTAGATTCCCGACTGACCAGGATCGAGACCGAGGTCTCAGGGACCCGCACACTCCAGCAGACATGGTATGATGAGTGGCGCAGCCACACATTTCCAGGAGGTGCACCTTCATCGAGTACTGCGCCAGGGTCCTGTGCTCCTACTGATGCGACGATGGATGACCGTATGCACGATGACGACCCACCAGCTGATCATTGAGCTTGGATGTTTATTGTCTCTTTTCATGATTTGCGTATTTGACTATGATACTTTAGGGCTGTATGCCCTGTGACTTGATTATTGTGACCTTGTGTCACATGTATTTTGCTACCTGTTTGGATGCTTTGACTTATCTGTTTTTACCTGACATGCCTTTCTACTTTGAGTATATTTATTGTTGATGCCATGTTGATTATGTGCCTTTTATCTGCATGATTGTTCGATTGCCATATTCATGCTTACATTGCCATGTCTATTTGATACTTATGAATATTACGGCATGGGTTTATATTTCATACTCATATGATGCATGTGACTGCTATGTCTTGCTATAATTTTTCACATGTGTTCGTATGATCATTCCACAAACTATCACATTTTTGATGAGTTGGGATACCTCTAGGATTGAGGGGGAGTTTATCTTAATCTTAACAGTCCCTCTAGCTCCTTTTCGGTGTTCGACAAAGGGGGAGAGTGTGGATTGGTTAAGTTTAGGTTGATCATGTTGTAGGGGGAGGATCTGGATTCCCCTATGATTCTAAAGTTGGAATATTGATTGAGAATCCCTAAACTTAAAATCGGGTTGTCAAACAACAAAAAGGGGGAGATTGTTGATGCAGTCTGGCCCTGATTGTTGTTTTGGTGTTGACAACGATTTTAGTTTAGGTTGATGATGATGATGATTATGATTAAGTCCTGATCGAGGATTAGGCATGATTTGGAGGATTCTAGCCTGGAGGGCTAGGTGTTGGAAAATCCTAACCTGGAGGGTTAGGTGTGGAAAATCCTAGCTTGGAGGGCTAGGTGTTGGAAAAGTCCTAATTCGGAAAGGTTGGGTGAAAAGTCCTAGCTTGGAGGGTTAGGTGCAAATTCCCATCCTGGAGAATTAGGTGAAAAAGTCCTGGCTTGGAGGGTCAGGTGCCTAGCTTGGAGGGCTAGGTTGGATGATGTTCTAACTCGGAAGGGTTGGGTGAAAAGTCCTAGCTTGGAGGGCTAGGTGAAAAGTCCTAGCTTGGAGGGCTAGGTGAAAAGTCCTAACTTGGAGGGTTAGGTGCAAATTCCCAACTTGGAGAGTTAGATGGAAAATCCTTAGCTTGGAGGGCTAAGGTGGATGGAAACTTAGCTTGGAGGGCTGAGTTTGAGTCCCTGGATCGGTCTGGTGATCGATCAGGGATTCTGGCACGCTGCTCCTTCGTGGATCAGTCTGGTGACCGATCCAGCGATGACTAATCGGTCGGGTGACCGATCAGGGAGCACACAGTGAGGTTGGGAACCTACTGTGCTGCTCCTGATCGATCTGGTGACTGATCAGGGAGTATGCGTTTCACCCATTGACTGGCTCCTGATCGGTCTGGTGACCGATCAAGGAGCGAGCAGTGAGGTTGAGTTCCCTTGCTGAACTGCTCCTGATCGGTCTGATGACCGATCAGGTTTACTGTGCAGATCGTTCCGGAGAACGATCAAGCGTCGCAGATTCCTCTCTATGATCGATCAGGACGGAGCCTGATCGGTCTGGTCAGGTTCTAATCGGTTTGGTGACCGATCAGGAGGCTGCCTGATCGGTCCGGTGATCGATCAGAAGGCTTAGCCTGCGAAACTCAGAAATCGCCCAATATAAGGGTGGATCGGTCTGGTGAACGATCCACGACCTGGGATCGGTCTGGTGATCGGTCCAGGAGAATTTCAAAGAAATCGCGATTTCTGATTGAGCGTTGGGGATCGATCAGGACGAAGCCTGATCGGTCTGGAACCAGCCTGATCGGTCTGGTGACCGATCAGGAGGCTCTCTGATCGGTCCGGTGACCGATCACTTTAATTCAAATTGCATTGTCAGACGCTCTGATCGCGTCTGAACACAACCGATTCGCTGCCACTTTCCTCTGATATTTGATATGCTGTTTGATTTGCTGCTCTAATACTCTGAGTAAGTTTCAGGTGATAGGGGAGGATTCAAACACTCAAGGAGAAGTCAAAGAGAGCTTTCCTTGGAGCAGGTTTGTCCCTTTCTCCACACAGGTTGCAACGGCTGGATGCAGGACTGAAGTTGCTGACTGAAGCTTGGCTGAGGGAGCTCAGGAAGTTCAGTTAGGGTTCAGTGTAGCTGGCGCGTTGGCAGTGAGGCAGCTGTAGGCTGCTGGAGATGAGATCATCTGTTGCTTAGCGGAGAAACAAAAGGAACGAGAGTTGTAGTGTTCAGTAACAATTGAGTCTTGTGCGCTTGAGTTCCTGGGTTTTGTTTTTGCTCCACATTAAGCTTGCTGTTCTTGAGTTCTTCAATCATTCTGAGCAAGCTATTGAGAAGCAATCATCATACTTGAGCGCTTGAAGGAGAAAACAAGAGGCTTGGAGTCCGACAGTGGGAAGACACGGAGAAGGGTTCTGCGTGAGATCGCCACTGGGTGGAGCTCAGGGAAGCTTGCTGTGTTTTTGTCCTTGCTAAGTGGTTAAGTAAGATCCTTCTTGTTGTTTCTTTGTGCTCATTCTATATCATTGTTTGAAACACACTGTGGGGAGGTTTCTCCACCGAGAAGGAGGTTGCTTCATATCCGGTGATCACCGGGGCTTGATCTGCCGACGATCAAGGGATCGCCCACCTTAAGGGCACGCCAAGGAGTAGGGGCAAGTTATCCCCGAACCTTGTAAAATCTCCTTGTTAGCGATCTTGCTAATCTTGCTAGTTAGGTTTTGGTTTTAGTTTCTGCAAGTTTTGGTTTCCCATACTTCCGCTGTGCTATTAATAACTTCAAGTGCAGAAACTTGATAACTCTTCTAAGAAGAAGCGATTGGCTATATTCACCCCCCCCCCTCTCTAGCCATCTCGTTCCCAACAATAAGTGTGCATTTTCAATTGTTCAGTATTTCTAGCTTAATTTCTTTTTTTCCTCTAAAGGGGGACGAGCTATTGTCAGTTAATGGTGTAGATGTTAGAGGGAAATCAGCATTCGATGTTTTCTCCCTGCTACAAGGTCCTCAGGAAACATTTGTTGTGATTAAGGTTGGGTGCAAATGATGCACTTATCTTTAGGTTGTTTCTTGCAGTCCCTAGTTTTGAGCATATAATTTATCAACTCATGTTTTCTTGCTATACTTTAGGTTAAACATGGAAATTGTGGCCCCATCCAGTCTATGAAAATTGAGAGGCAACTTGTAGCCCATTCTCCTATTTTCTATCGGCTGGAAAAATTGGATGCTAGAGACATCTCAGTTGGATACATACGCATAAAAGAATTCAATGCCCTGGCAAAGAAAGATTTGGTGATAGGTGTGCTAAATTTATGCTTTTAATAAATTTCAATAGTCAAAAATATGCCAAAGTCAATTCCTTTTCAAATTTAGTTTCTCTTCTGGCTGAGTTGAGAACTCATGCATCCATTCTAGGCTTTGCCCCTGAGTCAATTGTATTTTTTCCTGAACTTGATCATCATTGGTTTTAGAGCATTTTGGAAAGGAAATTTGGTGACAATTGCTCACCGCTTACCATATTCTTGAATAAGTTTTTATGCCTATGAGCAATACAAGAATGTAAGTTGAAAATTTCAGTAGATAAGTATGCCAATTTTCTATGGCATCAGTAGATAAGTATGAGCAATACAAGGGTAATCATGCCTGAGAAATAGTGAGATGCTTCTATTTTTTCCTCCAGTTAATTTACAATTTCTAGTTATCATTCTTTATATCATGGTTATCATACCACATGCTAAAAAATAGGCATTACGTTTACACTTGGATGTTCCCATACCATGAGTGCACTGCTCATTCACTGAAATTTTGGAGAATCTACACATGTACTTCTTTACCATTCTGCTATTTTGCTGAAGCTTCAAACCAGCAAATTTGGCTTGCTTTCACAAATTTTTTTATTGCTCAAACTGAAAGTCATCTTCTATTTGTTTATCATATCCTTTTGTTAGACTAAGTCATGGGTAACTTTGTATCATAATTATCTTCTAGAATCTTTTGGTCTACTATTTTTAGTTGTGAATGCTCATTTTATATTTCTATTTGTTGTGACAATTCATATACAAGAGAAGGAATCAACTTATGGTGCAAAGCTAAGGGGCGCGGCTGTCTTCATCTGGTTGACTGCACTTGGATGAAGCTACTGGGGTGCGGCTGTCTTCATCTATTTGTTTATCTCAATTTCTGGTTCTTGATGTATATGATATTTTGATGATGTTATCTCAGTTTGGACTAATACTGGGGATATCTTGATGTATGATATTTGCACAGTATGATGTATGATATTTGATAATATTTTGATGTATGATAGTTTGAAGTGTGTTTGCTCAATATTATTTAATTATTTAAATAATTTATTTTTTAAATGGTATTTGTTGTAAATTGTTGGCTGCCTCAACCAAAAGACAACGATTTTTATTTGTTGTTAAATTATTGTTTAAATCACACACAAACAACGGTTTAATACTATTGTTAATCTGTTGTCGATCACATTAAAAGACATCGGTGAAAACCTATTACTACATTGTTGTTATTGACTAAAAACGACAACGGTTGTAACTGTTGATGTAGACCACCCCTTTTAACAACATGGCCTTTAACAACAGTGATTTTCACCTACGACAACGGTGAACGCCCGTGGTTAATAAGCATTTTTTTACTAGTGACAGGATGTTAACGGAGCTACTTGTATCCACGAAAATACGTTTAACCTCATATTTGGCTATACGGGCGAGAATTACTAGTGCATCTTCATGAAGGGCTTCAACATTCTCCATATCATCAGGTCCGAAGGAAATGACAGGGCCCTGGCGCTTCTCCTTATCTGTCCGGATGGCGTAATTTTTCAACTTGCGGGTATGAGCCTTCCTTGCCCGATGGGGATCTCCTCCGGTCGGACCTGATGGAGGTCCCTGAGCCGGAGTCTTTCCTTTCTTGGGATCTCTTTCCGGGGAGACAAACTAGTGGGGCACCATCTACTAGTTTATTCCTCTCGAGGGCAACTGGGATCGCCTCCTGGATCTATCCTCCCCCAGTTGTCGTCGATGAGGAGAAGGGCTTCGGCGAGGAGACCTTCATCGATACCCTGCATTGCTCCACTTTTTACATGGCTTAGTGCCCGCATCCTTGGATCTCCTCTTTCTCAGAGTGTAATACTCCTCCGTGGAGTGGGTAGTACTGTCATGAAAGTCGCAATACTTCGCTGGCTGTTCAGGTCCTTCGGTGTCTACGGTTTCCACTAGCTTCTTCTTGTCATTCCAATAATCTTTACCGGAGCAAGGGTCCTTCGTCCGGGCAGGAGCGGGTGGTACCCTCCTCTCAGATCGTACCGAGATTTGGATAGGGACTCCTGCTGGATCCTTTCAACGGGTGTACTGCACCATCTCCACATTAACATACTTGATTGACCACCCCAATAAATGATCAAAGCTAGCCGTGATGGTTGCATGGCTCGGCGGGTTTCCTAAGCAACCACGGGGACGAACATGAGAGACCTCTCTATGTCTACGGATTAAAAATTTAATCCGAATAGAGACTCGTCTCCCAAACGACCGTCTCGTCGTCGTGCCAATTGATTCAAGTCACAACTTAGCCAAAATCAAAGTTAAGGCCTTGTAACTTTCCTAATCAATCAACCGCAGAAAAGACGACGAATGGATCGCCGATTTTTGTGTTTATAATCAGGGCGGGTCCATGACATAATTAATTATCAATATTAATTATTACATAATTAAACAATGATAACTAATTATGAACACATGCATGCGATGACAAAAATCACATAAAATAACAAGAAAACAAGAGGAGCCAAAGAAGAGTATACCTCGTCTTTTACCTCGCAGTCTTCTACCTTATGACCCTCCCCTCTTGGACGTCGTGTGGGAGACGAGCTACCAAGACGCGAAGTCACCGAAGGCTTCTAATTAATCACTTTTCTTCAAGCTTCTTCACAAGACCAACACAAACCCTTAGAAGCTAGGGTTTTCTTGCGCCGACCACCTTTCCACCTCTCCTCCTTGTGCCGCCGGCGACCTCTAGCTCCCAAGGACCGCCGGCCACAAGGCAGCACCGAGAGGAAGGTTGTGAAGATGAAGAAGAGGAAGAATAAGAGAGAACAAGCCTCCTCTTCCTCCCTCAATCACCCGCAGCCACCCTTCTTCCTCCTTCCACTTGCGCCAACCAAAAAAAAGGAAAGAACTCCTTCAAACTTGCGCTGCCGGTGACCCAGCTCCTCCCTGGCCTGCTGGACTTGCTCCCCGCCTCAGAGAGACTCCTGCCACAGGAGAGGAAGCAATGGAAGAGGAGGAAGATGGTGAAAACCAAACCTGCCCGCTCCTTCTTCTTCTTCCTAGTTACGACGACAAAAGCAACCACCAGCCCTTTGCTCTGCCGGATCCAGCCACTCCAGGGAGAGCTCCGGCCAAAGGGGAGTAGAGTGGAAGAAGAAAACCGAAGGAGAAGAGGTTAATCCCTTCTCTTCTTCTCTTTGTTGCCGCCGGCCACACCAAGGGTTGCCGCAACCCTAAGAGAGAGAAAGGGAGAGAGTTTTGGGATGATTATTTGGGATTAATTCCTTGATTAATTGGCCTCCATATCATGACTCCTATAGGATATTTATAGGGCTAAGGTAAGGACCATGAGGAGGAGTTGGGTCTTAGCCCGCTAATGGATCCAAACAAGATCCATTAATAAGAATCCATTCCACTAAAGGATCCTCATTGAACTTCCTCACCAACCCCCATATTTTCATATGAGCTCCACCTATTATGAGTCGTCCATCTCCCCGTGTTTAAGATATCGAATGCCCGATAATTAATTTAAATTACTGACAATTTTAATTAATTATCCTCTTGATCCTTGACTTATATCACTCAAACATTTCATCACGTCGGACCATAGTCCACTTGCATGATTTGACATGACGATCCTTTTGAGCTCATCAAGGAGGCATCATCATCCCGACTCACCAGGACACGAATTCCGTCAATAATCAACGGCACACCATGTAGATAAAATTATTACCCAACTTACCGGTCCTATCGATCTAACAGAATAGATCTCGCCCATTGGTAAATCAAAGTAATAATGATTAAATACATGTGCCTGTTATTATTTCGGGATTTAGAGATCGTACTCCATAATATAAACCGAGGACTAATCTAATTTATGAAGTCAGTACAAAATTGGATGACCTCTCTTTTGGTCCTACTCAATGCACACAAAGTGCACTAGTGTAATTATATGGTTAAGACAAACCATACCTAATTACATTACAACCATCCCGATGGTTTGTCCAATTCCATCTCGGTTGTGAGCCTCTTTCTTATACTTCTATAAGGAACTGATAACATGATCTTCTGTACGTCACCACATACCATGTTATCTACAATGTAAAGTATGAGACATTTTGTGCACATACTAATATAAATATGCACCATGTGATTTTGCGATTCTCTTTCAAAATGTAGATGTACTTTAACCAAAAGCAAAGCTTTTAGTATACATCCTAACAAGCCGGTGGTTTCTTTACCAGTGATCGGAAGAACTCTCCTTCAGAAAGCCCTTGCATGAAAGCACTGATGAGGATCTCTGAGGTGGCACTCGGTACATCCTACGCCATCCGATTGGACCGTTGGATATAATCCTTTAACGACTCTTTGCTTTTCTTCTTTAAGGCCAAAAAGTTTAGTGTCGTCTTTTAATATTGCCAGTTGCTGGCGAAGTGATGTAGAAAGACAATTTTAAACTCCAGAAAGGAGTTTATTGAGTTCTGAGGCATCCTCTAGAACAATCTTTGTGCGGCTCCCGATAGCATGTTCAGAAACACCCGGCACTTCACACCATCTGTATATTGATGTAACAAGGTCGCGTTTTTGAACTTGTAGATGTGGTCTTCCAGGTCCGTCTTCCCATTGTAATCAATGATTCCTGGACTACGAAATTGCTTGGGCATGGGGTCCATTATGATGTCCTGAGCGAAAGGCGTAGGTATAGGCTTCAGGAGGACCCTTGCAAGTTCGCTCTTCCCCTACCCTTCCTCATGACGCAAAATGCTGGAGGCAGCGGAAGACGCTTTCACGATCTCTCCCATGGAGTTTCTCCTGTGCCCGAGGGCTATCTTTGCTAGCTCTCCCGGTGGCGAGGCGGATCTCCAGTTTCGATTGAGCGAAGCAAACACCCTTAGAATCTCGGCCTGCGTCGAAGCCACTCGTTGAGATGCGGCTTGTTCAATCTGATGTTGCTCTAGCCTCTAATAGTGTTAGCGACTAAGTGCTCCAACTCTTCTCGTGTTACAAGGATGGCTAGTCCCTCTGGTTCTGCCATCGCAGTGTTCCTTCAGGTGCTTATACTAGACTTCCCACAGGCGGTGCCAAAACTTATTTCGAAAGTGAATGACGTGGATGACGAATCACGAAAGCGTTGCCCAGGATGATTGCCATGAGAGGAGGACGCCAGCGCTTGTGAAGTTAACACGAGCATAAGGAGGATACACCGGAAGGAATTCCGGTGGAGTCTTCTCCGACGCTCAAGTCAGAAATCTCTATAATAGGGAGGAAACGAGAAAAAGTATTAGAGTTTAGTTTTCAATGTGTCCGAGAGCCTTCACCTGGGCACCAAAGCACCTTATATACTTGATATCTCTCCATTCCCACGTCTCTACCTCCCCCTCACGTTTAATGGTCATTAGTTACCTGACAGTTGTTCTCCTCTACGGCCGGTAATGGTGACCACGACTATTAAGTCCATTATTACCATGCGTTACAGGGAATAACCACTTGCCGGATTTCCTGTTCTGGAAAAAGGCAGGGGGGGAGGGGGGAGGTGCCTGGAGCTTTCCTCATCTGTTCTCTTCTGCCCCAACTGTTCTGTGGGCTCCACTTTCCCGAGATAGTCTCGGGACTTGACCTTCCAACCTGGTCTTGAATCCTCCTCCATTCTCCCGACTTGGTCTCGGGACTCGATCTCCCGACTTGGTCTCGGGTCTTCCTCTATTTTCCTGAGGTGGTTTCAGGACTTGACCTCCCGACCTGATCTCGGGTCTCTAGCCTGGTCAGCATGACCACGTAGCTTTTTCGTATCATGTGTTCTCTAAGATTACTCATCTCTATCCGTCTAATTCTCAATACTCATTTAATGTTTAAATTACTCTTTCTCTATGCTTGGCCAGGGGCGGAGCTAGGATATTAATTCAATGTAGGCAAATTACGAAAGACGCTTTCCTCGATCTAGTTCTGGTGACATACCAACGATAGTGTCATTGCTGAAACTCTCAACTTTCGAAGCCACAATGTTTTTGCTTGGCAGAGTAGTGATCGACTTTAGTTCATGCATTTTAACGAGACCACAAATCAAACATCTATAATTGAGATTTAGCCATTAACTCAACGACTTTTTACCAAAGGGCGTACCCAAGAATTGGTATTTACCAAAAGGCGTACCATGGTTTCATTGTTACCAAAGGGCGTACCTATTTTAGTGAACTTCCTCTTATACCCCTCCTGCCAAGTACTGCATGTCTTTCTCTTTCTCAGTAACGAATTCTGAGACAACTGAACATGCTTTTTCAGACTTTTCATTTTAAAATAATGTATTATGAAATCAGCTAAAAAAAGTAAGGTAAAGAAAGAAAAAATATTTCAGTTAAAAAAATATCTCTTCCAACGTGATTGCAAAAATATAAAGAGATGATTTTTTATATTTGATTAATATAAATTAATATATTAAATAATATTTAATAAATATATTAATATATAAAAAAACTTATCAAAACACGTAATTTCATATTCAAACGCAGGGTCTGAAATCACGCTAGGAGGGTCCGAACACATCTATGTTCAGGCCCTAGGAGTTGATTTTATCAAGTTGATTTTTATCAACTTGATTCTACATTTATTTCTATATAAATGACAGTGAAACTTGATAAAAATTAATTTTTATAAAAATTAATTCCTTGCAGATTCTATATCAACTTGATTTTAACTATTAAATATTTTTTTGTCAATTTAACTAATTAATGACTAAACTGCTCACTTACAAAGTTTGGAAGGCTTGAACACAAATGTGTTCAGACCCTCTTTGGGCCTGAAGTCATCTACGTGCACTTAAAATTTTTTTATTTTAAAAATATTTTTTATAATATTTAATCATGATTTATTAAATTAAATAAAAATATCAATAGTTCTAGGAGATGATATTTTTGGTGTCCAAACTTCTAATGATTATAAATTATGTTGCAATAGGAGTTTTTTAGGTCCATCAGTGGGTTTTCACCAAAACCTACTGATGAACCTAGGATATTTAGATTTCTCAAAACCTAATATCAATAGTTAGAGTTGAGCTAGGAGATGGTATTTTTGGCGTCTAAACTTATTGAAATCAAAATACCAATTCTTGGGTATGCCCTTTGGTAAAAAGCCTAAAATATCCTCTTTTGGTAAAGACTTATTTTCTACGATATGACATTCTTTTTATCAAGGTTGGATACCTAGAGCTATATTTACAGAACATCCAACACACCACGGAGGAAATACATCCATGATCCATCCCATCACTTCTTTTTTTCATCTTTAGCTGCCTCATGAGCTGCTTGATTAGTAGCAACGTAAATAAATTAGAAAGGCCTGAAATATTTTGATTTCAGGCCCAGCATGGGCCTGAAATTAGATGACTTCAGGTCCGACGTGGACTCAAATTTTTTTTTCTATTTTAAAATTTTTTAATAATATTTAATCATGATTTATTAAATTAATTATTTATTATGCATGTAATCTTTTATATAATTCTACAAGTTATGACAAAATCCTCTCATTTTATTGAAATACTTAGGTATGATCAAAACATGTTTATATTTGTTTAAACTTGAAATCAGAAAGTTCCATCTGAATATTACCTAAATACATAATGCATAGCAAAATTGGGTTCCTTGCAGACTATTAACTCATATTTTCAGAATTTGTTGCAATAGGACTTTTGTAGGTCCATCAATGGGTTTTGGTGGAAACCCACTGATGGACCTAGGATATTTGGATTTCTCAATACTCGATATCACTAGTTAGAGTTAAACTTAGTCCTAATGAATATTAATTATGTTCTCATACCGTATCAGTTGGCACAGAACGATTGCAACATAATTTATAAACTTAGTCCTATTGCAACATAATTTATAATCATTAGAAGTTTGAACACCAAAAATACCATCTCCTAGCTCAACTCTAACTATTGATATTGGATTTTGATAAATCCAAATATCCTAAGTCCATCAGTGGGTTTTGGTGAAAACCCACCGATAGACCTAAAAATCTCTTATTGCAACATAATTTATAATCATTAGAAGTTTGGACACCAAAAATACCATCTCCTAGCTCAAATCTAACTATTGATATTGTTTTTTGAGAAATCCAAATATCCTAGGTCCATCAGTGGGGTTTGGTGAAAACCTACTAATAGACCTAAAAAACTTCTATTCTAACATAATTTATAATCATTAGAAGTTTGGACACCAAAAATATCATCTCTTAGCTCAACTCTAACTATTGATATTGGGTTTTGAGAAATCCAAATATCCTAGGTTCATCAGTGGGTTTTGGTGATAACCCACTGATAGACCTAAAAAACTCCTATTGCAACATAATTTATAACTATTAGAAGTTTGAATACCAAAAATACCATCTCCTAAAACTATTGATATTTTTATTTAATTTAATAAATCATAATTAAATATTATAAAAAATATGTTTAAAATAAAAAAATTTTGAGTGCACGTAAAGCTTGAAGTCATATGACTTCAGGCCCAAAGAGGGCCTGAACACATCAGTGTTCTGGCCCTCCAAACTTCGTAAGTGAGTAGTTTAGTCATTAATTAGTTAAATTGATAAAAATATCTAATAGTTTTTTAAAATCAAGTTGATACAGAATCTGCAAGGAAATAATTTTTATAAAAATTAATTTTCATCAAGTTTCACTGTCATTTTTATAGAAATAAATGTAGGATCAAGTTGATAAAAATCAACTTGATAAAATCAACTCCTAGGGTCTGAACACATCTGTATTCAGGTCCTTCTAGCGTGATTTCAGACCCTGCATTTGAATCTGAAATTATGTGTGTTTGATAGATTTTTTTATATATTAATATATTTATTAAATATTATTTAATATATTAATTTATATTAATCAAATATAAAAAATCATCTCTTTATATTTTTTGCAATCACGTTAGAAGAGATATTTTTTTAACTAAAATATTTTTTCTTTCTTTACCTTATTTTTTTAGCCGATTTCATAATATATTATTTTAAAATGAAAAATCTGAAAAAATATGTTAGTTATCTCGGAATTCGTTACTGAAAAAGAGAAATAGAAAGAGAAAGACATACAATACTTGGCAGGAGGTGTATAAGAGAAAATTCGCTAAATAAGTGCGCCATTTGATAACAATAAAACCATAATACATATTTTGATAAATATCAATTTTTCAGTAAGTCTTTTGGTAAAAAACCGTTAACTCAAACTCGAAAGTAAATTTTAAAAGAATAAAAAGTGTCGTCGTCGTTTTGCAAAACACATAAATTCGAAAGTTTAGGAAATTAAAGTTTCTTTTGATTGAGGAGAGGGTTGAGGAAATAGACACGTATCTTAAAGGTGGAGCGAAAAGGGAGACAAAATTTAATTAGAGTTGTAATATATATTTTTTTTAAACCCGGCAATGTAATAATATTTTTTTTCCAAGGCTCGGTGGGGCCTGTGCATGGTTTGTAAGAAAGATAGCGACAAACGATATGGATTCTACCATTTCAATTTCAATATTATTTCAGAGGTTTAGGGGCTGAAGTTTATAAAATAAATAAATAAATAAAATTTATATTTAAAAATTTTATTAGAATGAATTAAGTAATTAAATGAATAATAATAATAATTAGTTAATGGCATGCAAAATAAATAAATTCAAATACATAAAATTTATTTATAAGTTTTTTAAATTTAAAATAGAATTTATATAATATTTTAATAAGGTTATGGGAATTGATCGGTTTAGGCAACGTTTCAAATAATTCCGTACTTTTTATTCCGTATGTTTCAAATAATTTCGAATCCTAGGACGTTGAATTTTTAAATCGTCCATCGCGAACGCTTTCTGATTTATCCTAGTAATCGATGAGAAACTTTCGTAGATCCGGATCGATCATCTCAAGTTTGTCTGCTACTTAGTCCAATAATTTTTTCTCTTCAAATGCATGTCGTCTCTGTGGTCACCATCCAGTATCCATTCACTTCCTCTGTCGATTGTTTTCACCTCTCCCGCACGCGCCGTCGCCGCTGCTGCCGCCACCGCCGTGAGCTATCGCCGGAGAAGATGCCTCTGTTGCCGCCGTGATGTGTCGTTAGAGAAGGTGCTGTTGTGAGGTCTGGAACATTATGTACCAGTGAATTTGACACGGCTCAGGCCGTTCTTGGGCCAGAATGTCCATCCCGATGAACCTGCCTGCCTGTGCTGGCTCTGCCTTTTGTCCAAACCCAGTGTCGGGGCCTGGACTGGCTCCGCCCCAGGCTGAGGGCCGTGGCCCCCTCTATTCCCATTTAAATTAGCCACTGTCTACTATACATAATCAAGGGGTAGATGATATTGGATGATCTAGGATAGACATTATCATCTTTTTTGCTTCAACAATAGTTATATATTAAATTCCTACAATTGACATAATTGATATTTGCATGGGTGATTCAATTCTTTACTAGTACAAATTACTTTGTTGGTGGCAAAAAACGATTCGCTCGTCCCCAGCATCCCCGTCAACCCGTCCCAGGACCAACACGGAAGAGGTAAATCACGAAGACTACTAGCTCGGATGCTATGGCTAGCACGTGGGAAGGATGGACATTACAAATTACCTTATTGAGTGTTACTTGTCTATATCTAATTGGAGAATTGACAATACTAAACTATTTAGGATAAATATTATCATTTTTTATTCTAACAACACTCATTCATTAAACCCCATTAACGTAGCTGAGTTGGTATAGAAAGGTGATATATTTGTATCACAGGGATAAGATTAGAATCCTCTAGTATTTTCGACCAATTCTATCGGAACTTAGGAATTTTATTTAACTAGAGTTTATTTTTTCTGAGTACGAGTGCCATTCCTCGCAGAACTGAAAGAATCAACACTGGGATCCATATCACGGACAAGCAAATCTGATGGTGATACGCAAGCATTATTCATGCCAAAATATCCTGCTTAAGAGACACATACAGACACTCAAGTTCAACAATGGGCAAACAAGACCAAGTTACATAACCACGATGGACATGTAACTTTTTTGTTCATGGATTACAGTCACAAAGTCGGATAGAAAAATTGATGAGTTTTGTTCTTTCTTTTTTTTTATTGAAGACTCTGAAGGTTTGAACAGATGAGTAGGAAAGTACAGGCATTCTTCAATCCCCATTTGCAGAAGCTCCAGCTGCTCCTGTAAAATTTGGCCACAAAATTATGGAAAGGGATGAGTTGTTGAATGATAAACAAGAACATTGCTTGTGAACCTAACGACCAATCAATGGCATATCCAGAAGCTACAATTCTTTAATTTTACCCGTATTACTGAAGATTATTGGATGAGATAATGGCTCTTATTCTGCTACAGGTGCAAGACAAAAGGCTGTTCACTATGTCTATAGTTCCAGCAGGGATCCTAGAATCAGGAGCTGAGTCTATGAAGATCTGAAATGCCACAGTGAGAAGACACCCCTCACGTTTAGCCTCATCATTTTGCATGGAAGAATTTTCATCAGGGAATATGACAAAGCCCGAAGGCAGCAGTGCCACAAAGTTGGGGTCTCCACCACCAAGCACTGCATTGATTATGGCAGTATCGACAGGAGCATAAATCATGTATGTGCAAGTCGAGTCACTGCACATCTCTTGTAGTATCATCGTCGTGTTCCCCTCGCCAGGAAGCTAGATTTATCACCAATAATTACTAATCATACTGGCAATTCAGAATTAATTGAATAGCAAGATAAACATGTTTTGCTTACTCCAACTGCAAACAGGGAGACACAGTTGCCTTCTTCTTGGCTGTTTAAAACGGTAGCTGCTTCATAAACCATGGCTCCATGCAGCAAAATGTCCCACTGTTTCACATGAACAATCAAACTTGAGCAAAGCTCAGAAAAGGCACCAAAGTTTTTAGCCTCCTTTACCTGGTTTCGCGTCGGCAAATTGCACAGGAAATCGAAAACTCTCTTGGGAGTGACTGGCAACCAGATTGAAGTGCTAGCACCAAGTACAGTGCCGGCAGGTCTCCCTGGGTCTCCATCGTTCTTCCTGCTCCTGATCATCACCTCTTTTGTTGCAGCACCAGTTACGTCAGTCCACTGGTGAATCAGAGAGCCGCTTACACCACTGCAAAAGCTCATCACCATCCTTTCCGATAGCTTTAGTATGTTCTTGGTTCCCTCAGCGTTCCCTACCAAAGACATAGAAGATATATATATAAAACAAGAAGAAAGTTTATAAAGAATATATAGTCAATCTTTGTAGTTTTAGTTTATGAAAAGAAGAATGAAACAGCAGTACCAATGTAAGCAGTGGAATTGCTGAGACCAGCTAATTTCTCGCATTGCCTTTCCATTCTCGCTAACCATCTTTTTGCTCCAAATGCAAGACCAGATTTGACGATTCCCTTGTACATGTCATGAACCTGTCCGTCATCCACTTCAACATGCTCCACCCATACGACCTACAAGCCACGTAAAATGAGAATCAAAAACGAAAGAATCGCCCTTCTAATTCATTGATCGAAGGTCCAGTACCTTTGAGCAATCATTAGGCATTTGATGAATGATGAATCCGGAGGGCTTTCTCCTGAACTTAGCCATGGGATTTTGGCGCACTTCGAAGGAAACATCAACCACAGCCCACAGTCCTCCCTCATGCTGCTTGCAGTGCCTCAAGAACAAGCCCTCCCTAACAGGAACGAGAGGGGTTGGTACCTGCAACTCAGCCGTTATCTGAGAAAGACAAAAAAATTTCAGCTTCGAGATTGGACGAGATAATCGGATTAGTGAAGAAGAACCTCCAAAGTTGAAATCTTTACCAATTGCAGAGTGCCGTCGTAGCTTCCCGCTGCTCCAGCGGAATACACCTCCACAATGGCTGCTCCTGTGACAATGCTGGAGAACAACGCAATCCACTTATCCTGCACGGCATCAAAATCCACAAAGATAAGAAGACCTTGCACTGCTCCATGTTACACATTTTCCATCACCAAATCTGCCTACCACGTCCATGAACATTTCCACCAGCGTCTCTGCAGGCATGGCCACAATGGCAGTGGCCCGGGTGGCCTCGGTACTCAGGTTCCCATTCTTGGGTCCGAGCCCATTTGTGAAAGCTCGGGCATACTCGGCCAGGTTTAAGGCTTCAGTGAGCCCGTCGCGGCCGGCAATCCACATCGGCTCGCCCAGCTTAGCCAGTGTCAGAAGCTCTTCCATGGCAAGCTCAGCCAAAGCAATAGATGCCGACTTCCCAAACTCAGGTCTATTCTTTTTGCATGAAGTCGAACTCGAACTCGAACTCAAACCCGAAACCGAACCCGGTTTAGGTTGAGCTTGAACTCCGGCTGCTTGGAACGGTATCAGATGTGCCCCTGTGCGCTTAGCAATCATTGTCGTGACTCTTTGGATCTATCGTAAATGTAAATGAATATGTTAAGATTTTGATCGATCCATGATTGGCTCGATCAATGCTTATAGTAAAAATACCTGATCTCGTAACCGACTGTTTTCGGCTAGTAGTTGTTGCTCGTCGATAGAGATCTCGCCGAGGGAGGGCAGGCCACCACAGTTGGGACAACAAGCACTGTTGAGTGCTTCCTTCAACTTCAAGTTGTCAGATAGAAGAAGCTCATTCTCTTCTTTCAGCCTTTGATTTTCCTCTCGCTCAAGTTGATTCTGTATTGGAATTTAGATGTAAATCAATTTAATGACATAGGAAAAGTAGAAGAATTAGAATTAAAGTAGACATAGATCGAATCAAGCTGAAAAGTGGACAAGTAAAAGATTAAGTTATTGAGTTTATGATGCGACCAACTAATTTAGTTCGAGTGTGATAGCTATACGATAAACATGATCCTCTCACCCTTGTTTGTGTTCTCTTGTTTTGGAACCAAAATTTCACTTGCATTGGGTCTAGACAGAGTTCTTGCCCCAACTCCTTCCTTTGTTTATCATCCGGATGAGGACATTCTTGAAAGAACCTAAAATAAATGATCATTAAAATATAATGTTATTTTTTTTTATCAAGCCAATATAGATATAAATAGATAAATTGAAACAACAATCTTACGCTTCGAGTCGCTGGATTTGTTCCGTCATATGTCTATGATTGATCTTTCTCTTCCCGAGATTCAAAGAATCTTCCGCAATGTTCGATGTGATGATCACATCAGTTCTTAGGGTGTCAGGGAAGTGATGGTTGTTGCCATCCAGAATGCTATCGAATAATTGATCCATCATTGTCGACTCATTTGGTATAACATTTCGTTGTAGCTGCTGCTCTTGTTCCTCAGTCATGTCCATGAATTGTGACTATAGATATATCAACACAATTGATTAGAGAGTTTATGGATGTATAAATATAATTCTAATTCGGAAATGAATTGCAAATATGAAAAATTAGAGGCAAGAACAATTTACTTGTTGATCTATATATACAATAGAGATATATATAAGCAAAATTAGTATATTTGTTGATCCCTTATTCAATTAGGATGATTTAATTTGATGAACCAAGAATGTACGTAGTTGACATGATAAAACTTCTTAAATAAACTTGTAGCTAAACAAACCTAAACACCCTTAATATACATCTAGTGAAAGAATGATCATAGAATTTCTCTGAACATAATTGAATTAAATAAAAAATTAGGGATTAACAAAAACGGAAAATAGTGAATACTCTCTTTGGATACCTTCAACAAGATTTCAACAATACAATAGATTACCATAGATTGGAAGTGCATATGACAAACTAATTGTAAATATCTTCAAGAAAATCATGTGTATATTGCCTTAGGAACTCGAGGGAGCGTGGCGAGCAAGAATCAAAAGAAATAAACAAACAACTCGAGCTAGCGAGCAAGAATCAAAAGAAATAAACAAACATTGAAATGTTCACAAATGAAAACTATAAGCAAGAATAGTCTATTTGGTGATGGTTTATCAAATTACGGTGATCGGTACAAGATGATCATCGATGATTAATGGAATCAGGGCAATTGTTACACAAAAGTTCATCAACACTCGATGCTACCACGAAGTCGAGTAAAAGTTCCCGATCACCAAAAGTATTTTCATCATTCATTTAAGATCTACAAGAAAGAACAACAACTCTACCTCTAAGCGCAAAAGGAGAAGAAATGACAGAGATGGAAATAGTTAAACCTATGAGATTTGACACATGATACAAGAAAATCGATGATCACAAAAGAGCCTAACCCTTCCATCCATTATTTGTTAATAAAACCCTAATTAATGGAATGCATGCACACAACTCACCTCCATCCCTGGATTTATAGCCAAAATGGGTACTCAAAACTTGGCAAGTAGCAAGGTCTACCCGATCCAAAATATATTCTCACAACTTTGGCAAGGCAAGTGCAGTGCACCCTAAGAATGTATATTTTTCAGATACGATCTGCAGGGAGAAAAGAGCTCACGCAAAGTCGACTCATAGAACATGTGTTTGCAAAAAGGAAAATAAATAAATAAACAAACAGTACTTGGGTGTCTGATTTATCTTATACTTGATCATAATGGATAGAAAGAGGCTCACCTGAGGAAATGCCAATGTGGACGCAGTGTTTCATTCAAGTAGAGCTCATGATTGGGGAAGATGACAAGATGATTTTATCACCATTAATGGAGGAAGAAGAAGCATGAATGCGTGCGTGCATTAATAGAAGCTCAAGCAAGACAGTGAGCTACATATAAGCTTAAACTTCTTCTTCTTCTTCTTCAACACTTAATTATTTGATGGAGGTGGAGAAGTTTAGTGGAAGAGGGGAGGAGAAAGCAAGGGAAGAGGGTGGAGAAATGGGAAGAGAGGAGTTATTGCAGAAGGTGAAGAGAAGGTAGAATTGCATTTATTGATGGGCTGGTCGTGCTGCTTCAGAGGAGGAGGAGAAATAAAGAAGAGCAGCCTGTGTGTTTGAGAGGGTTTGAATTTGTCAACCAAGTCAAAATGAAAATCTAATAACATTTTTTTGGGTTCTGTTCAGTTAGCAATTAAACAATTATTTTTAGATCTAATTAGAACACAAATTTTACTTGTTCATGCTTAATAGTTTCAAGCACATAACAAGTTTTTTGTTTGATAAAACAAAGTGGGGTTTTCAAATAAAAAATTAATACTAAAATTAGTATCCAGGGATATGGTATAGTAGAAAGGCGTCAGATTGTCATTTAGACATCCATGATTCGAATCCTAGGTAAGACTCATTTTGTAAGAATTTTTTCTCCAAATGGAATACGTAATTATGGGATGCTAGACTTCTGGACCGCCCGCCAATACTTTTCGATTTACCGAACTAGTCACCCAAAATTAGATAAAATTAGATTCTTATCTAAATCATCAAATTTTTTTATAACTAAAATTATTTGCTAATAACCGTTGTGCGATTAGGATAGATCTCTCTCATGATCGTAGAATACCTGGATTACAATTATTAATAATTGTGATTGCTCTGTATCCAATTATGTCGGTATGTAATTTCAACAATAGTTATTCAAACACTACAAAATTTATATGAAATAGTTTATTTGTCCCCTCAAGGCACTATGAGATTCAAATAGTGGCAGAATTAATGACGAAATTTAAATTTCATTGCTAATTAATGGTTGAAGATTATATGTATTGCTAATTTAGTGACGTAATTTAAATTTCATTTCTATTCATATTTAACCTATTTAATTAGCGATGAAATTTTAAATTTGTCACTAATTTAGCGATGGAAACTTAATTCTATCACTGAAATAGCAACGGAATTAAATTCCGTCGCTAAAATAGCGACATAAGTAAGTTTCATCGCTGAAATAGCGACGGAATGAAGTTTCCGTTGCGAAAATAGCGACGGAATGAAGTTTTCGTTGGATTTTAGTATCAAAATTAGGGTTTGATTCCTAATTTTTCTTCCCAACTACTCTTCTTCTCCAATCTCCGGCACGCTCCTCTCCTCTCCGATCTCTAGCATGCATCCCATCGGTACACTCCTCTCCCATTCCCTCTCCTTTCATCCTGTCACCTTGATTTGATTGCACCTTGGCCACGACTTCACATCGAGGTTGTGAGACCGAACTCACCTCGGTCAGGGCTAGCTCGATCGACCGTGAGCTTTGTCGTGAGCTGCCCACATTGCATGAGAGAGTCTAATGCATTTTCATTATTTGTAGTTGGAACATATTTTGGTTTGATCATCATCACAAAATTTTCCATTGGAGTACCCTTTCAAGTGAAATAAGAAAAAGTTCATAAAAAATGAAGTAGTCAAAACACTTCCATTCATAATCAAGTCAAGAGAGGAAATTCTTGAGGAAATAAACAACTATAGATTTTTATCAGTAACTTAGACGAGTTTTGATGATTTAAATAAATACAATGTTAGGGTGTGTGCAAGTGTAGTTGGAAGAAATAGAGCATATTTAGGGAGTTATCGTATTGAAAAAACTGCTCATTTGACATAATTTATATGTAATGCATGTTGAGAAAAAAAATCGATAATATTTTCAATACTTTGATAATGTTTCGAGAAAAATTAAAGACATAGCAAAATCACATGAGAAACTAAAATAATTAGTTAATAGACTTGAGTTGCATTATAATGAAATAACTAATAAATTTTCAAAGACTTAACTATACATTAACAAAGAAAGTAAGAAGACATTATGTAGTTGGTTGAAAGAAATCAAATTCTCTGATAGGTATGTCTCGAATATGACTCGATGCGTAAATATGAATAAATTAAAAATGTTTGGAATTAAAAGTTATGACTGTCACATGTTCATGCAAAGTTAATTTTCAAAGACTTATTCCAATAGCTTTCTATGACCCACTTCCCAATATTGTTTGACAAGTACTTATAGAATTGAATCTGTTTTTCATAGATTTGATATTAAGGGTTATAATGGTGGCCGATATACTTCGGCTAAAAACATACATTTCTCTTATATTATGTAAACTTAAGCATATATTCCTATTTAGTTTTTTTTATTTAATGGAATATCTACCAGTTTATTTACTTTAAGAGGCACGACTAGTTGGTCTTGTGTAATACAAATGGATGTATCCATTTGAACAATTTTTTAGAAGATATTAAAAAATAATATTTGTAATAAAGCAAGAGTTGAGGGATCAATATGATGGGATCTGGGTGGCTAGACGGGTGGGGGTGTGAATAGTCAGCCATCAAAAACTCACTTCTTTTTCTTTCTGCACTCAGGTTAACAGCGGAAAAACAAACAGAGAATAACACAAGGATTTACAAGGTTCGGGGATAACTTGCCCCTACTCCTTGGTATGCCCGTGAGGTGGACGATCCCTTGATCATACGCAGATCATGCCCCGGAGTGAATCCGGCTAATAACTTCTCCTTCTCGGTGGAGTAACCTCTCCACAAACGTCTCAGAAGAATATAAGTTAAGCACAGGAGACTGGAGAAGCTTACACAACAAATGGAGCAGAATGATCAGGCAAGAAGAAACAATGCAGAGAGCACAACAACACCACAGCAACCCTTTGCTTCGTTCTCTGTTCTCGTTGCTTTCTCTTCTTCGTCAACCTCTTCTTCTTAAGCTTCCTTCTGCACACTTACAGGCGTCACCCACTGACCTCTTCTGAGCTCTCAGTTCACTGAAGTCCTCTTCAGCTGAAGCTTCAGGTCAGTCGTCACCCACTGACCCCATCTGAGCTCTCAGCCTACCTCCTTAGCTAAAGCTTCAGGTCGTCAGGTGTCGTTGAAACCTGCAAATGTATATCAAACAAAAAGACACCAGAGAAAGTCTCCCTTGACCATTCTCCTTGCTCCTTCGAAGGTCTGTATCATATGCACACTCACAGATTTATTAGCGAAGCAAATCAGAAATTTGACAACCATTTGAATTAAAGTTCTGAGTTGCTGATCGGTCACCTGGACCGATCATACAATCTCCTGACCAATCAGACTCGATCCTGATCGATCCAGTGATGTTCAGATCGGTCTCAATGACCGATCAGAGACCAGGGATCGATCACCAGATCGATCACAAACCTTACTGGAAGTTCAGGGTTTAGAGTAGTCAAGACCCCTGATCGGTCTTACTGACCGATCAGCCAAGGCCTGATCGGTCAACCTGACAGATCAGGCAGGTGGCTAATCGGTCCAACTGATCGATCAGCATAGGGCTGGACCGATCAGGCTACCACCTGATCGGTCCAGGAAAGTCCTGACCGATCACACTGATCGATCACCAACATTCTGTGACCTCACAGAATGTTTTCTGATCGGTCACCAGACCGTTCAGAAAGCCTTCTGTTTCCTCAGAAGCTTTCTGGATCGGTTAACAGACCGATCAGACATCCTGGATCGTTCCTGTGACCGATCTAGAATCAAGGGAGTTTGTGTCAACTCCCTGATCGGACTTCAGACCGATCCAACCACTCATTTTGACCCTGAGTCCAGAGAACAGGCTCCCTTGCCTTCTCTGACTCAGTCTGGTCCCGGAGAACGAGCTACCGAGCCCTCTCCGACTTATCCTGATCCAGAGAACGAGCTACTGAGCCCTCTCTGACCTAAGTCCAGAGAACGAGCTACCGAGCCCTCTCCAACTCAACCCGGTCCAGAGAACGAGCTACCGAGCCCTCTCTGACCTAAGTCAAGAGAACGTGCTACCGAGCCCTCTCCGACTCATCTCAGTCCATCCGGTTGGACCTTTGCCCAGCTTCACTCACCAGGACTTCATGCCCAGCTTCACTCACCAAGACTTTTGCCCAGTTTCACTCACCAGGACTTCGTGCCCAGCTTCACTCACCAGGACTTCGTGCCCCGCTCCACTCACCAGGACTTTTAATCCGAATTTAACTATCCGTTCTCAATTCTCACTCAACCGAACTTAAATCGGTGTTAACATCAAAACAATAATCAGGTCAGACTGCATCAACAATCTCCCCCTTTTTGTTGTTTGACAACCCAATTTAAGTTTAAGTATTAAGTGAACATAAGAGTCAAGTTTATTATTGCAAGGGAATCAGAATCCTCCCCCTACAATAGTTAAGTTCGTAATAAAACCTAAACTTAACTAACCATCCTCTCCCTCTTTGTCAAACACCGAAAAGGGTGTAGACTGGTTATTAAGTTTAAAAACTCCCCCTTAAACAAGGGTCTCTCCCCAAAACCAAAGTAAAAATGAAGAATAATTTTTGAATTGCATTTGAAAGACATATACCATAAATACATCATGGCAAAACACTCATATGCATCATATGTCAATGAAGTAAGGAATCAAATAGAGCTGATGACTGAAGTAACACCGAAATAAATAGGCATAACATAATATTATCAGTCACACATAATCATAAGAAAACATCCATAAGTCATAACCTACATCAAAATATATCAGTCCTGAGCATCAGGAGTACGTGGGACATCAAACATCGGATCAAATTATACCAGTGTGCATAAAACTCCTCGGAGAGCCCTGATCGGTCTCCTTGACCGATCAAGGAAAGACCTGATCGGTCTGCTTGACCGATCAGAAAGTATCCTGATCGGTCTGCAGACCGATTAGGTTTGTTGCTGTTTGATACAGAAGGATTTTTGATTGGTCTGTGGACCGATCAGATTCCAGAAAAATTTCTGAGACTCTGATACATTCCAGGTCAGACTGTAACAACATGAGTTTGAGTCCCTTAACCAAAACTTATTCCACACGAATTTTGATAATCCAATTTAATTCATAGTCCCAAGTTTGTATCAAGTCCATAGTCCCAAGTTTGTCGTAACCCTAGTCCTAATTCTCAATTCTATTAATAATTCATAGATTGGATTAAAATGGATAATCCATAGTCCCAAGTTTGTCTTAACCATAAAGTCCCAAAACAAGTTTGTATCAAAAACCCAAAGATGATGCTCCAACCAATCTTACATGATTGGAATGTCCAAGTATGTTCTTGGAACCAAATACACATATATTGGTTTTCCCCTTGACTAGAAGGACATTCGAATATTTGAATGTCACCTATTCCTACAACCTTGAGACTAACCTTGTTAAGATCTGGTACTTGGGCAATGCAATACTATTATCTCGATAGCAGGCTCGTGTTCACTCATCACCATACTCGGTAACAATATATTATCTATCTATTAACATCACCAGAAAAATTACCTTCCCATAAAAGGTTGCTTGTTAAGCACTTGCTAATTAGTAAATCTAGCTAGAATTGTAGGCCCTTGGATGTTTTAAGCAGATAATAGAAAAAGTGGCTATTGAACATTGAAATGAGAGTCAGATAAATGGAATCGTTAAGCTTGAGTCTTTCTAGAAGTTATTGGCAACAATCTCAATAACTATAAATATGCAAATACAACTCAAATATAATAAAAGGAGGCCTTATATAGAATAGTAAGCTTGCATTTGACAAGGGCATCAAGATTTGCCCAACTCCACTTTGGCTAGCATGGAATTTGATTACTCAACACAATCTAACATAAAAATAGAACAATGGCATATGCAGAAAATCATATAGTTATATAAACAGGAGGCAAAAAACCACAAAAAGAGTGTTGCACTTAGGTTGAACCTAACATCTCACCCCATTTCTAGCAATACACAAACATTTTGTTAGACCTTATAGTTTGTGTGAGATGTCCCCAAGTTACCCAACAATTAGGAATGATCAAGTTGCCCTACAATTAAGAACGATCTATCCTCGGTCATGTGTTTGGAGTACCCACTATCAACAAACCATGTTGATAGATGCTCCCCCTCAACCAATGCCTACACAATACGAAAGATAGATGATTTAGGTACCTAAATCTTGGGACCTAATGCACCTATAATACAAGTCTTTGGCACCCATGCCTTGGTCATTTTCTTCCTAAATTTTTGAACCTTAGAAGCATTTGGTGATCTAAATTGGGTTCTAGATATTAATGACACAAAACTAGGTTCCTTAGATTGGTAACCTATACCGGCCTTGTTGTAGACTGCTCTTTAAGAGTTGAGGATCATGTCCAAGGTCTTAGAGCTATTTGAAAATTTTCCAAGAATATTCTTGAATTTTTCAACTTCACTCTTTAAGGCCTTGTTCTCATCCTCAAGGACCTCAACATACAAGTCATCAATTTCCTCATCCTTAGAGGTTTTCAATTGTTCTACTTTTAATTTTAAGGACTTTACCTTGTCCTTAGATTTCTTAAGCAAAGTAGTTAAACAAGCAATGGTTCTATAACATTTATCGAGCTCGGGAGAGATTACCTCTTCATCATCCGAGGATGATGAAGCCGTGGTTGATGGATCACTTGATTCGTCACCACTTTCTACGTTTGACTCTTCCAACGCCATAAGAGACACGTGGCGGGTGCTCTTCTCCTCCTCCTTCTTCTTCTTTCCTTTGTCCCCTGCTACAAGAGCAATACCCTTCTCTTTTGGGCCTTTGTTAGCAAGCTCATGTAGCTCCATTTCACAAAAGAAGTCATCTAAATTTACAATGGAAAGATTCTTGGATACCTTGTAGGCATCCACCATGGATGACCATAAGGCATTCCTAGGGAATGACTTAAGTACATACCTTACAAGGTCACGGTTCTCGACCTTCTCATCGATCGAGTGCAAGCCATTGAGGATCTCCTTGAATTGACCATGGAGCTCGCTCACAGTTTCAGAATCTTTCATGGAAAGGTTCTGGAGTTGATTGAGGAAGAGATCCCTCTTTGCTATCCGGGAGTCTCGAGTGTCTTCGTGTAGCTCTATGAGCTTGTTCCACAGATCTTTGGCACTTGAGAAAGGACCAACCTTGATGACTTGCTCCTTGGTCATCCCACACTGCAGGGTGACCATTGCCTTGGTGTCTGCCTCCCCTTTCCTTGTCTGTTCGGCTGACCATCTTGAGAACTCAAGCTCCTTGCCCTCGGCATCCTTTGGAGGGGAGAATCCCGCCTTGACTGAAAACTACATACCAATGTCGATTTTCAGATAGTACTCCATCCTGGATCTCCAGTATTGAAAGTCTGCTCCATCGAAGAAAGGTGGACTGTTGGTGCTGAAGCATTCTCCTCTCAAAGTCATCTTCTCTTAGGATGTTAATCCGGTAGAAAGAGCACCAGGCTTTGATACCACTTGTTGGGATCTGGGATGGCTAGAGAGGGAGGGTGTGAATAGCCAGCCACCAAAAACTTACTTCTTTTTCTTTCTGCACTCAGGTTAGCAGCGGAAAAACAAACAAACAGAAAGAAACAAACAATCAGAGAATAACACAAGGATTTACAAGGTTTGAGGATAACTTGCCCCTACTCCTTGGCGTGCCCGTGAGGTGGGCGATCCCTTGATCGTCAGCAGATCAAGCACCAGAGTGAATCCGACTAATAACTTCTCCTTCTCGGTGGAGTAACCTCTCTACAAACGTCTCAGAAGAATATAAGTTAAGCACATGAGACAGGAGAAGCTTACACAACAAATGGAGCAGAATGATCAGGCAAGAAGAAACAATGCAGAGAGCACAACAACACCATAGCAAAACCCACAGCAACCCTTTGCTTCGTTCTCTGTTCTCGTTGTTTTCTCTGCTTCGCCAACCTCTTCTTCTTAAGCTTCATTCTGCACACCTATAGGCGTCACCCACTGACCTCTTTTGAGCTCTCAGTTCACTGAAGTCCTCTTCAGCTGAAGCTTCAGGTTAGTCGTCACCCACTGACCCCATCTGAGCTCTCTGCCTACCTCCTTAGCTGAAGCTTCAGGTCGTCAGGTGCCGTTGAAACATGCAAATGTATATCAAACAAAAAGACACCAGATAAAGTCTCCCTTGACCCTTCTTCTTGCTCCTTCGAAGCTCTGTATCATTTGCACACTCACAGATTTATTAGCGAAGCAAATCAGAAATCTGAAAACCATTTGAATTAAATTTCTGAGTTGTTGATCGGTCACCTGGACCGATCAAACAACCTCCTGACCAATCAGACTCGATCCTGTTCGATCCAGTGATATTCTGATCGGTCTCACTGACCGATCAGAGACCAGGGATCGATTACCAGACTGATCACAAACCTTACTGGAAGTTCAGGGTTTAAAGTAGTCAAGACCCCTGATCGGTCTCACTGACCGATCAGCCAAGGCCTGATCGGTCAACCTGACTGATCAGGCAGGTGGCTGATCGGTCCAACTGATCGATCAGCATGGGGTTGGACCGATCAGGCTACCTCCTGATCGGTCCAGGAACGTCCTGACCGATCACACTGATCGATCACCAACATTCTGTGACCTCACAGAATGTTTTCTGATCGGTCACTAGACCGTTCAGAAAGCCTTCTGTTTTCTCAGAAGCTTTCTGGATCGGTTAACAGACAGATCAGACATCCTGGATCGTTCCTGTGACCGATCTAGAATCAAGGGAGTTTGTGTCAACTCCCTCATCGGACTTCAGACCGATCCAACCACTCATTTTGACCTTGAGTCCAGAGAACAGGCTCCCTTGCCTTCTCTAACTCTGTCTGGTCCCGGAGAACGAGCTACCGAGTCCTCTCCGACTTATCCCGGTCTAGAGAACGAGCTACCGAGCCCTCTCTGACCTAAGTTCGGAGAATGAGCTACCGAGCCCTCTCCAACTCAACCCGGTCCAGAGAACGAGCTACCGAGCCCTCTCTGACCTAAATCCGGAGAACGAACTACCGAGCCCTCTCCGACTCATCTCGGTCCATCCGGTTGGACCTTTGCCCAGCTTCACTCAACAGGACTTCGTGCCCAGCTTCACTCACTAAGACTTCGTGTCCAGCTTCACTCACCAGGACTTCGTGTTAGTGATATGAGAGAAGTGTCCTAAGGCAATCACCTTATGATTGTAATCATTTATTCTAATAAATGAATATTCACTATTTGAGTATACATATTTGTTTATTTGATTGAGATCTTAAACTCATTTACTGAATGTCCGCAATACAATTCACAGCATGAGAGAATTTGTGATGAATTCACAACTAGTGATTATCTCTACATGTGCAATTGTGAAGTATTGAAATTGTCCCTAGTCGATGAATTGATAAATACGGACACTATCAATTCTGTTGAGACTAGCATGGGTTATTCTCTAATCAGCTGATTCTCACTGGCTGGTGACATTGAGATGTCCGGAGATAAACATGAATGCTAGTTAAGGGAACTAGTTCATTGGAGTGACTGGCTGTAAAACTTCATATGGTAGTCTACATATAGATATGTCAGTGAAGTTCTTACTGCAGCTTAAGTGCGATGTTCCTTTGACTTGCGGTGTTCAAGTCATCTTGGTCATGGAGACTTATACTTTGACATCTTAAGCAAGTGTCTCCAAGCAGGTGTGGACTTAGGATGATTGGGTATAAGCCGAAGTGCCCGAAGATGTTTGAACAACCTACAAAGGATTCATTACTCCTTGCGAGGAGATGTATACCCGAGGCCTATCGTCGGATTATTACTCGAAGCCTCTGGCTAGAGCATGACATGTTCAGAGTATGAATCTCTTAAATACATGAGAGTAATTAGAATCCGTAGGACGAGAAAACGTTACTTGGGCTAGGTGTGACGTAGTCAGCCTAGTGGGGACTGACACACATAGACCATGTCCTGAACCAAGTGGGTATAAGATGGTGAAGGGAATGTGACACGATTCATTATAGCTGCTGAAGGGTTTCAGAATTGTTTCTGAGGTCAACCGTTGATCTTTCGATTAATTGGGGATCATGATGTACTACTAGGTGCCACTCATGATCGTTCTATAATTAATTGATTAATTATAGACGACCAACATAAATCGAAAGCCTATTTAGTCACACGCACTACGAGTAATCCGAGGGATTTAAAACGAGTTGAAAATTAGATTTTCCAATCAAGAGAGATTAAGTTTGGTTGAGCCAAATGATAAGTCGAATCTGAATTTTTCAGAGACGCATCGGAAGCGTAAAATGGCTAAGTCTTTTGAAGACTTAATAGATGAATTAAATAAGTTTAATTCATTGGGGCTTGGCTTGGATGGGCCGGCCAAAGAGGGCCTCCATCCTCTTTGCTTGGTCGGCCACAACAAAGGGAGAGAACCAGGTTTTTGGTTCAATTTATAAAATAAACCAAGTGTGGTTTGTTTTATAAATAATGGATGATATAAATTTTTATATAATAAACCAAGGTTTAGTTTATTTTTCATGGAAATTAAAATGAACCATGGATTGGTTTATTTTATAAAATCAATCATGGATTGATTACCATGATAAGGAAATTTATTCCATAGGAGAGAAGAGACTTGATTGATTTTTATCATGAATTAAAATATGATTTTAACCATGATATAAAATCAAACTTAGCATGATGGAATAAGTTATTCCATATTTGAGAGGCTTGATGGTTGAGAGACCACTATATAAAGGACCCAAGGCAAGGCTTGGGTGTGAATTGTAGAGATGAAGGCATAGACTCTCTCCCTCTCTTTCTCTCCTTCTCTTCTCCCCTTCTTGCCATGCGCCAACCAGCCTCTTCTTTTGCTTCGCCGGAATTTTAATTCCGGCCATCCTTTTGTGGTTAGTCTTCCGACTTCTCTCTTGGTTTTTCTCGTCGTGTTCTCGGAGAATCTAGTAGTTCTCGAGAACACGAAACTCGTGGCTTTGCGAAGTTATCCCGAAGATACTCGGCGTGGACGCGAATAGAGGCGGAGCTTCCAAGGGACGCTTACGGTTGGATCTCATCCCTTCCATCGAGTTACGCAAGGTAATACGTAAATTAGTTTATGTTTCTGCAAAATTTCAAATATATGATCATGTCTACACAAGATAAAATTGCATGCTTAGATGTGTGGTTAAATGATTTAGAGAAATTATTTATGCTAAACCTTCCACTGCATGTAATTAATTTTGAAATTACGAACCCGTATCCATGTCAACATGCACCCGGTCCCAACACTTCGTGCTCAGCTTCACTTACCAGGACTTTGTGCCCAGTTCCACTCACCAGGACTTTTAATCCGAACTTAACTATCCGTTCTCAATTCTCACTCAACCGATCTTAAATCGGTGTCAACATCAAAACAACAATCAGGTCAGACTGCATCAACACAATATGTAATGCTTATTTGGTTCAAGAAAACATCTTCTTTCTGCTTATATTATTCTGTTAATAATATGAAAACCAAATATCGCAAGTTTCCTTAAAATTCTGATGATATTCATCTAATAGATCCATAGATACTTTATTTTTTAAAGTTTTCTATTATGCCAATAGGTACACTTGTTTATAGATGGTTAAATTCAAAAGAATATATATACTCCTGAACTGTGACAAGATCAAACCCTACAAAAGTGAGTTAACTTCTATATTCAAACATTTATCCCCTTATATTTGATTGTTATACCAAATGTCTTAAAATTACCCTCCATGCAGCTTGTACAAACAACTACAACTATAAATGTTAAATATCGAAATTGTAAGGGGCTAAATGGAAAAATTCAAAAATTTAGGATCTTGTTGGAATTAACCAAATTAGAGGGGCCTTTTTGCAAAAGAGCCAAAACAAATAAAAATCCAAACATTTCCTCACTTAATCCCGAAATTAGTTTCGCCCCTTCGTCTCTGCCTCGATGCCGCGACCAGCGACGCCGACCGCCGCCGCCACGCCTCCTTTTCGCCTTCTCTCAGTCTTCTTCTTCTTCCTTTTCTTCTTCTTCTTCCTCTTCAGTGTGCATGAACGAGACACGGTGCGGCGTCTTTTTCCTCTCTCGCGTGTGAAGGAAGCAGCCGAGCCCTACTTCTTCTTCCTCCTTCAGCCTTTTTGGACGCCGAGGGGTTCTCCTCGTGATTGTCAAGTCGTCGGTGGTATCACCATCTCGTGATCCTCCTTTGGCATGTTTCCTCTTCCTCATCTCTCAGGCGATGCCAGAGCGAAGTGAAGGTAAATTTTTTTGGTGAGCTTCAATTGATGGATGGTTGCTTTTCCATTATTGTAGTTGGTTTCTTCTCCATTGCGGGTTACCTAGATCGTAGTTCATGGGATGTATCTTGATGAAAGGAGGTCACGGTTGTGAACCAACTAGTTTATTGGGGTTGTACATCAGTTCATTCATAGGATGTTTCGGTTTCCATGATGTGAGGTGTTGCTATGTGAGATTTGGCTGAGCTATGATCAAGGTGTTGTTGCTATATTTTTTTTGTTTTATTTTAGTTTCTTGGATTTGTGGTGTGGGTGGTCGTGAGCTACAAACTAATGAATTAGTTTGTGTTGTAATTAAGTCTGACGCTTAGTCCTTGGACCTTGCAGGCGGTTTGGCTGTGAGTTGTAAAGGTTGGACTTATTTCTTGTTTGGTTTAGTGTAGGATCTTGGATGGATTGTGTTGGATCGTGAGAACCGATAGAGGGGGGGGGGTGAATATCGGAAAACTTTCAGATTTATGGAAAGAGCAATTTGCACAGCGGAAAGAAACAAAACACGCGAACACAGTACTTTTTTACTTGGTTCGGAGCCTAGGTCGACTCCTACTCCAAGGCCCACGATCGTTGATCGTTTACTTTGGGCAATTCTATATGAGCGCAAAATCAGTTTACAAGAATAGATTTACAAGTATAGTACCATAAACTTTTAAACAAAAAAAACTCTTCTTTTACCGACGTCCGGTTGTAGGTTGACTTTCCGGAGCAGCGGGACGTCGTCGGCTCGAGTTGGGCAGTTTCGGAGCAAGGCGTGAGCACAGAAGAGCGTGGAAGCGTTGGTTCGAAGTTGTTGTTGAAAGCTTGGGCGTTGGGTGCTATTTATAGCACCTCGGGGCGCCCTGGACGTCGGGGGCGCCCTGCTACGTGTCAACCGATCCGGTTTTAGCTCGGTCAAGCGTTATCCCATCCGAATAGGGATAAGTTTGACTCTGGGGGCGCCCTGGTCGCAGAGGGCGCCCTGCTTGACTTCTTCCGCGCAAAATTCTCGGCTGGATAAGGGTGACGCTTTGCAGGCTTGGGCGCGGGGCGCCTTGGCTGCTGAGGGCGCCCTGGCTGCTGAGGGCGCCCTGGCTGCTGAGGGCGCCCTGGCTGCTGAGGGCGCCCTGCCCAGTTAGTAGCCGAAGCTTTTTTTGCTTCATTTGTTTCTGGTTCACCTTGGGGGCGCCCTGGACACTCAGGGCACCCTGCTCAGCTGTTGCCTCACTCCTTTGAGGCTCTCTGAGTTGCAGACACACGTTCCTTCGGTCCTGCATCCAGGGTTAGTCCAAAAAATAATTAATTATTAGTTTATACAGCCTTAGCTGTCTTGGTTCTGACTTTGGTCTCCAAAATGGAGCCCTAGGTCGAACCGACGTCTACTGTTCCCTCGACGGGGAACGCGTCCTCACCTACTCCTCTCGGGAGAATTTACCTGATGCCAATCGTTCCTTTGGTTGGACTTTTGCCTGGCGGTCCTTTGCCAGGGCTTGGATGTCGAGCTGTCCTTCGCCCGGTGCCTAGCATTCCTTCGCTAGGGCTTCAGTCCCAAGCTGTCCTTCGCCTGGCGCCTAACAGTCCTTTGCTAGGGCTTTTTACCCTGGCATTCCTTCACCAGTGCCTAGCAGTCCTTCGCTAGGGCTTTTTACCCTGGCATTCCTTCGCTAGTGCCTAGCAGTCCTTCACTAGGGCTTTTCCTGCACACTAGAGTGACTTGTTAGAAAAACAAGTAAGACTTAACTTTTGAACTCTGTTGTCATTATCAAAACACAGGTTTGACTTTGGTGCATTCTATACCAACAATCTCCCCCTTTTTGATTTATGGCAAGCCTAGTTCAAAAAGTTAAGTTTAGGTAAGCATGTAAAAACCTTAAATATTGTTCCCTCCTCCTGGAAGGAAAACTCCCCCTAGATTTTTCAAAAATTCGTGGGGTTAAGAGCTTTTGTTTGTACTTTGAAAAACTTAAGTTTTAGGTACTTGGAAATCTTTTGATAACTTAAGTTAAAAGTACATATCGATGATCTTAGAGTACTTAAAGGGTTTGAAGCCTTAAGTTTTAAGGTACTCAAACAGTTTTTTGAAGGTATTAACTTAAGTACAGAAAACTTAAGTATTTAGTAAATTTTGAAAGACTTTTGTACATTTGAAAAACTTAAGTACTTAATAATTTTGAAAACTTAAGTACTTAATAATTTTGAAAACTTAAGCTTAAAATACTTATAGAAGTTAAAATTTGACAAGCTTAAGTAAGGAAATTTGAAAGGCTTGAGTACTTAGCAAAATTTTGAAGGCTTAAGTGAAAATTTTGACAAGCTTAAGTAAAAATTTTGAAAGCTTAAGAACTTAAGTACTTAGATAATAATTTGAAAAGGTTTTTGAAACGTTTAAGTACTTAGAAAAGCTTAAGTATTTTTGAAAGCTTTTTGAATAGAGGATAAGAAAATTTTGAAAACTTTTTGAATAAAGGATAGAGTTAAAAAATATTTGAGCAAAAAAAATTATTTTACTCTCTCCTTTCCTATCTCTCCCCCTTTGCCATATATCAAAAACAGATAAATGTAGCAAACAAAATTACATAAAGGAAATAAGTAAGATTTTGCTGTACTGAACCAATTCATTATTAGATTTAAATCAAATCAGTCAATTTTCTTTGTAGGGACCTGTCTAACCCAATTAGCTACTTACTGCCTGTTATAAACAGTAGCTTTTGCTAGGGTTAGTCAAGTTAAGTTTTCTGTTCAAGTTAGATTTTCTAAACTTGACACTTAACTTGATTGCTGTATAAGTTGTATTTAGTGCCCCAATTACTGCAGATGCACTGACTTAAAGCATCTTGAATTAAGGCAAAGACCTAAGCATCTAACCCATTCTAGGTTATCAATCAAAAGTACCCTAAGGTGCTTGTGAGATGCTGGCTTCTAAGTCTATAGGTGCATGCAGTTCTAGGGTTAGGGCCTATGCTAAGTCCATTTTCGAAAAAGCCCTAGTTTTGTAAGAGGGTAGTTTTGAAATAAAAATAAAACTAAGTCGAAAGTAAAAACTGATTTTAAAATTAAGTAAAACAGTTTTTCAAATTCTATTTTTAGAAACAATTTTGAAAAACAAGTAGAGCAGTAAGAGAAATAGAGTTAAACTATTCTACTGAGCACAATCCTAACTGCCTTCTAGTCAAATGCAATAAGTACTTAATTTCACAGTCAACATAGAAAACATAACATCCATACAGGTCAAACATAAGTCAACCCTACTCGGTAGGGGTAGTCAGATAGCTAATAGTACAACGCAGTAAGATCTAAGACGAGGGACCGGGATGATCAGATGGGCCCGGCTGCCATGCATCGAATCGTGCCATCATCTCAATGTATCGTGCATCTGCCACTTCTCGATCGCCTCTACGAGCGTCCATCTTCTCGATGTGATAGGCCTCGACCTCCTCTCGGAGACTCTGTATCTGTGTCTCTATACGCGTCACTCTCTCGTAGAGTGTCGGTGGAGCGGGCTCGTCTATATGGGCTCGGGCTGCTGCCGCTACATCTGCGACGTCGAACTCAACCTCCTCGTCTGAATCGATGTGGGGAGCTCCTCTCTGACGTCTCCAGGATAGGACCCCGGTACCGGACACCTCTATACCTGCTAGGGTGAAGTTTCTATAGCCTATTTCATCGTAATCGGTTAGATCGGCCATCTCTCCCTCGGTAATGTTCCTACCATGGTGATGTAATAAGGACGTGATGATGTGGCAGTAGGGTATCCGTGCCCGCCCTTGCGTGGTCACACTGGATGCGTGTAGGATAGTGTGAAACATGTGAAGTCCTATATCAATATCTAGCTGGTGAATCAAGGCGTACAGGAGAAAGGTATGGAATGGTCGCATAGTGGTGACGTCCCTGGTGGATAATGGCAGAATACATCGGACTAAGACCCTATATAGAGCGTAGTCCTGGACCTCTAAGTCGACAGACTGAAATCGTCTGGCCACTGGTTGCCTAAAGAAGTATGAGTGTAATGTATCTAAGGTGATGTGAGAGTAGGGAGTATCAAAGGGAGGCTCCCTAGGAGGGTAACAACAGAAGGTGGACTGCGAGTGTCGTAGTCCTAAAAATCGGTTCAGTAATGTTGGTGTGATAGTTAAGGGAATTCCTTGAACCATGGTGGAGAACATGAGATTATCCTGTCTAATTATGTTATTGTAAAATTCTGCACACAAGGATATATTGACTGGATGGGTGCAGAATACGAGATTGTCAAGTTGGTAAAAGTTTATGACATTTATTGCTAAGGGACAGGATTGGGTGAAAAATTGTCTATTCAAGTAGCTCGTCTTGATAGGTTTATAGGTGGTACGAGCGAACTTATTACACAATTCTAAATTCGGAAACCTAGGATCAGGACTAGGTTGGGTACCGGGTTCTGCCTGGTTTGGTCGGCGTCTTCTAAGAGAAAGAATATACACTTTAAAGAGAGTATGCATGCAATGAAAAATTGAAAAGAAATTAACTTAATTAAAAATTATACCGGGTTGCTCGGGAAGGCATTGTTGAAGATGAGAGCTTGAGAGGGTTGCAAGATTTCTTGGAAAGTAGAAAGTTGAGGAGAAGGAGTGGTTTGTGTGTGAAGAGAAGAAGGGGAAGGGAGCCCCTTTTTATAGGCAGCTTCGGGCGCCCTTTATTGGGAGGGCGCCCTGCCTGGCGAGGGCGCCTTGACCAGGTTGCAGCTGTCTTTAGGCAGCTTTCGGCCCCTGAAGGACACTGGCGAGGGTGCCCTGCCTGACGAGGGCGCCCTAGCCAGAGCTGAGCTGCCTTTGGGCAGCTTTTAACCATTAAAGGGGTATACGGAGGCGCCCTGGAGCACCAGGGCGCCCTAGTCAGCCTGCAGTGGCTGAGGACCTTTTTGACCAGACTTGGGGCGCCCGCGTGGGTTTAGGCGCCCTAAGGACTAACTTTTGACCCTAAGGTAGTGTATTTGACCAGATTTGACCTGGTTTGAGTGTTTTGACCATGGTTTGTCTACATTGACAATGGTTTGACTACTTTGACCATAGTTTGACTACTTTATTTCAGTGTTAAATGTTTGATAAAATGCAAATGAATTTTTACTAAGTTTGTTGTCTCACCCAGTCTACGGTTTTCAATCACGTTAACCTTATAGGTTTTGTGAGACAAGTTTTGATAATTTTGAAAGTTTATTTTGAAAATAATTAAATTTTGAAAAGAGGTTTAAATCTACAAATAACTGAATTTTTGTGTTAGATTCGAATTTGACAAAAAATAATTTGAATTTGAATTTCAAAAATTGGCTTCCAGGTCTTGGCGAGGCACTAGGCCTTCTTTGGCCGTAGCCTTATGGGATCATCCACCCTTTCCTTGACAAAGCCTTTTAATGAAATTTCATTTTCAAAATTATTCTTTGAAAAATTTCTGGTCTAACTAGTTTGGGTCTTGGATCGGTAGCTTCGGCTAGTTCCGCCAAATTGGCTTCCCTAACATACTATCATCTCACCTCCACCCAATACTATGTTGTCAAGTTTCAATTAAGTGTGTTCAGTCCTTATACTAACCATTTCTAATTTTAAGCATGGTAAATTGCAGAAATTTAAATAAACATTCAATCAAGCAATTTGCAATCAAGAATTAAGTTTTATCTAACAATAAATATTGTTTTCAGTTTGGCTCCCCCTGGACTAAAGCCACGGTGATGGTTAGGCAAGATGTGAATCTTGTCCTTGGGGATCCAATATTGATTTGATCCAGTTGGTTTGTTCAGGTATAGTTTAGGTACCCATGCCTGAACTTTACCTCTGGACTGATTCAGTACAGCAAAATAAGTTCTTTGTCGGGATTTGGTTCTATAGCCAAGTCCGGATCGATTTAGAACTGACTTCTGTTTCCCAAGAATCATGTCAAGATTTTTGGAACCAGATGTAAATCGTTCTAAAGCTGATCTAAGATCCTTGACCTGAGTTTTCAGGGAGGAGTTCTCCATTTCAAGTTTTTCAACTTGAGTAGGAGTTCCTTCCTGAACCTTCTCGGTTAAGGGTTTAGAGTTAGCTCCCTCTTTCAGGAGTTTTACTTCCTGTCGGAGGGATTCGACTCGGAGTTTGGCTTTTGCCAAATCTCGAGAAAGAAATGAAATTAGTTCACCTAATTGACATCTATTGAAACCAGTTACCTTAATTTCGTCGTCTTCTGTAAAGGTCAGCTCGCCCTCGTCCTGTTCTGATTCTGACTCAGTCTCGACTTTCTCTGAGGCGGTCAGGGCTAGTAGGTTTGATTGGGGTGCTTCCTCTTCTTCTTCTGAGGAAGATTCGTCCCAGGTTGCTTGGAATGCCTTTTTCCTTCTTGTCTTCTTAGACTCCTTCAGATTTGGACATTCTGTCTTGTAGTGGCCCTTCTTCTTGCACTCGTAGCAGGTTACGTTGGGCTTGTGTTTGTCATTTGCTGGTTCAGCTGGTTCGTCCTTTCTTCGGCTTGTCCTCCGTGTGTTGGCTTGGTTTTTCAATTTTTTGTAGTAGCTTCGGGCCAGTCGGACCAGCTCAGATTGATCTCCTTCTTCATCTTCTGCGTCTGAGTCAGAGTTGGGCTCGAGTTCAGGTTGAGGTTTCTTCTTTGTTGATTTTCCAGTTTTTCCTGCAAAAAAGGCAATACTCTTCTCGGCCATATTGCAGTTAGTCTGCTCATGAAGTTCTAGCTCAGAAAATAATTCATCTAATTTAATTTTAGAGAGATCCCTTGAAGCCTTGTATGCATCTACCATAGATGCCCACAAGGTATTTCTAGGGAAGGCGTTTAGGGCATACCTTATTAGGTCACGGTTTTCAACCTTGTGACCTATCGTGTGAAGACCGTTCATCAATTCTTGGATGCGTGCGTGGAGTTGGGCTGCTGTTTCGTTGTCTGCCATCTTGATGGTGTAGAGTTTGTTCAGAAGCAGATCCCTCTTGCTGATCCGAGTATCTGATGTTCCTTCGTGCAGCTCGATCAATTTTGCCCACAGCTCCTTGGCACTGTTGAAGGGGCCCACTCAGTTCAGCTCTTCCTTTGTCAGCCCGCATTGGAGAGTCTGAGTTGCTTTTGCGTCGGCTTCTATTTTTCGTTTTAGAGCGGTGTCCCACTCTGTGTAGCTTTGAGGAAGTCCATTGGCGCTTTTGGGGATCTCCAGACCGGACTGGATAATGATCCATATGTCCACCTGAGTTTTCAGGTGGACCTCCATACGACTTTTCAGTAGGAAAAATCTTCTCCACTGAAAAGTGGAGGTCTGGCGGTGCTAAATCCCTCTTGCATGGCCATTTGGTCTGTAAAAGAAAACTAACAAAAAGAATCTCCCAAGACTTGGTCTTGGATTAGTAGTGCGGGATAAGGATAATAAAATTTAAAAAAAAATTTGGAAAAAAAAAATCGAATTAGAAAAAGAAATAAGAATCCGAAAAAAAAATTTCAAACTGGTGGTTGCAGCAAGTTTGAACTTCCCGCTCTGATACCACTTGTTGGATTGTGAGAACCGATAGAGGGGGGGTGAATATCGAAAAACTTTCGGATTTATGGAGAGAGCAATTTGCACAGTGGAAAGAAACAAAACACGCGAACACAGTACTTTTTTACTTGGTTCGGAGCCTAGGTCGACTCCTACTCCAAGGCCCACGATCGTTGATCGTTTACTTTGGGCAATTCTATATGAGCGCAAAATCAGTTTACAAGAATAGATTTACAAGTATAGTACCATAAACTTTTAAACAAAAAAACTCTTCTTTTACCGACGTCCGGTTGTAGGTTGACTTTCCGGAGCAGCGGGACGTCGTCGGCTCGAGTTGGGCAGTTTCCAGAGCAAGGCGTGAGCACAGAAGAGCGTGGAAGCGTTGGTTCGAAGTTGTTGTGGAAAGCTTGGGCGTTGGGTGCTATTTATAGTACCTCGGGGCGCCCTAGACGTCGGGGGCGCCCTGCCACGTGTCAACCGATCCGGTTTTAGCTCGGTCAAGCGTTATCCCATCCGAATAGGGATAACTTTGACTCTGGGGGCACCCTGGTCGCAGAGGGCGCCCTGCTTGACTTCTTCCGTGCAAATTCTCGGCTGGATAAGGGTGACGCTTCGCAAGCTTGGGCGCGGGGCGCCTTGGCTGCTAAGGGCGCCCTGGCTGCTGAGGGCGCCCTGCCCAGTAAGCAGCCGAAGCCTTTTTTGCTTCATTTGTTTCTGGTTCACCTTAGGGGCGCCCTGGACACTCAGGGCGCCCTGCTCAGCTATTGCCTCACTCCTTTAAGGCTCTCTGAGTTGCAGACACACGTTCCTTCGGTCCTGCATCTAGGGTTAGTCCAAAAAACAATTAATTATTAGTTTATACAGCCTTAGCTGTCTTGGTTCTGACTTTGGTCTCCAAATTGGAGCCTTAGGTCGAACCGACGCCTACTGTTCCCTCGACGGGGAACGTGTCCTCACCTACTCCTCTCGGGAGAATTTACCTGATGCCAACCGTTCCTTTGGTTAGACTTTTGCCTGGCGGTCCTTTGCCAGGGCTTGGATGCCGAGCTATCCTTCGCCCGGTGCCTAGCATTCCTTCGCTAGGGCTTCAGTCCCAAGCTGTCCTTCGCCTGGCGCCTAGCAGTCCTTTGCTAGGGCTTTTTACCCTGGCATTCCTTCGCCAGTGCCTAGCAGCCTAGCAGCCCTTCGCTAGGGCTTTTTACCCTGGCATTCCTTCGCCAGTGCCTAGCAGTCCTTCGCTAGGGCTTTTCCTGCACACTAGAGTGACTTGTTAGAAAAACAAGTAAGACTTAACTTTTGAACTCTGTTGCCATTATCAAAACACAGGTTTGACTTTGGTACATTCTGTACCAACAGGATCCACCATCGATGACCACAAGGCATTCCTAGGAAAGGACTTGAGTACATACCTTACGAGGTCATGGTTCTCGACCTTCTCATCAATCGAGTGCAAGCCGTAAAGGATCTCTTTGAACCGACCATGAAGCTCGCTCACGGTTTCACTTTCTTTCATGGAAAGATTCTGGAGTTGGTTGAGAAAGAGATCCCTCTTCGCTATCCGGGAGTCTTGAGTGCCTTCATGTAGCTCTATGAGCTTGTTCCACAGATCTTGGGCACTTGAGAAGGGACCAACCTTAATGAGTTGATCCTTGGTCATCCCACACTGCAGAGTGACTACTGCCTTGGCATCTGCCTCTCCTTTTCTTGTTTGTTCTGCTGACCATCTTGATGACTCAAGCTCCTAGCCCTCAGCATCCTTTGGAGGAGTGAATCCCTCCATGACTGAGAACCACATGCCAATGTCAGCTTTCAAATAATACTCCATTCGACTTCTCCAATACTGGAAATTGGCTCCATCAAAGAAGAGTGGACGGTTGGTGCTGAATCCTTCTCCTCTCAAAGCCATCTTCTTGCTCTTAGGGTGTTAATCCGGTTGAAAGAGCACTAGGCTCTGATACCACTTGTTAGGATTATGGGATGGCTAGAGAGGGGAGGGTGTGAATAGCCACCCACCAAAACTCGCATCTTCCTGCCCTCAGATTAGCAGTGGAAAACAAACAAACAGAAAGAAAGACAAACAGAGACTAACACAAGTGTTTACAAGGTTCGGGGATAACTTGCCCTTACTCCTTGGCGTGCCCGTGAGGTGGGTGATCCCTTGATCTTCGGCAGATCAGGCCCCGGAGTGAATCTGGCTAAAAACTTCCTCCTTCTCGGTGGAGTAACCTCTCCACAACCGTCTCAGAAGTATATCAAATGAAGCACAAGAGACTAGAGAAGGAAGCTTACACAACATATGCACAACACACACTAGTAGTAAGAAGAAAGATCAAGCAAGAAGCAAGTCGCAGAGAACACCAACAACTCAACAGCAAAACCCTTCGCTTCGTTGTTCTGTTTTCTTTATTTTTCACTGCTTTGCCAACTTCTTCTTCTTAAGCTTTTCTTCTACACAGCTACAGGCGTCGTCACCCACTGCACACACACAGGCGTCGTCACCCACTGACCCCTTCTGAGCTCGTAGCATACTGAAGTCATCCTCTTCAGCTATCCTCTTCAACTGCAGCTTCAGGTCAGGTGCCGTTGAAACCTGCAAATGTGTATCAAACAAAATAGCCCCAGGGAAAGTCACCCTGGACCCATCTTCTTGCTCCTTCATTTGACTTTCAAAGCTCTATGTTATTTGCACACTTATAGATTCATTAGCGAGGCAAATCAGAACTACGCTGACAACAATTTGAATTAAAGTTCAGAGGTGTTGATCGGTCACCTTGACCAATCAGACAACCTCCTGACCAATCAGACTCTATCCTGATTGATTGAGTGATGTTCTGATCGGTCTCATTGATCGATCAGAGGCCATGGGATCGGTTACAAGACCGATCTCTTAAACTCACTGGAATTCAATCAAAGCAACTGATCGGCGGTCAAGGTGACCGATTAGGCAAGTTCCTGATCAGTCAAGACTGATCAGCCACATTCCTGACCAATCAGGATCCATCCTGATCGGTCCAGGGCCTATTCTGATCGGTCAAACTTACCGATCAGAGATTCTTCTGATCTTTCTGTGACCACACAGAATGTTTTCTGATCGGTCACCAGACCGCTCAAAAAACCTTCTGTTTCCTCAGAAGCTTTCTGGATCGGTCAATAGACCGATTAGAGATCCTGGATCGGACTTGTGACCGATCTACTATCAAGAGAGTTTATGCCAACTCCCTGATCGGATTTCAGACTGATACAGCCAATCATTTAGACCCTGAGTCCAGAGAACTGGCTCCCTTACCCTCTCTGACTCAGTCTGGTCCGGAGAACGAGCTACCGAGCTCTCTCCGACTTATCCCAGTCCAAAGAACGACCTACCGAGCCCTCTCTAACCAAAGTCCGAAGAATGAGCTACCGAGCCCTCTCCGACTCATCTCGGTCCAGAGAACGAGCTACCGAGCCCTCTCTGACCAGAGTCCGGAGAATGAGCTACCGAGCACTCTTTGACTCATCCCGGTCCAGAGAACGAGCTACCGAGCCCTCTCTGACCAGAGTTCGGAGAACGAGCTACCGAGCCCTCTCCGACTCATTTCGGTCCAGAGAACGAGCTACCGAGCCCTCTCTGACCAGAGTCCGAAGAACAATCTACCGAGCTCTCTCCGACTCATCTCGGTCCAGAGAACGAGCTACTGAGCCCTCTCTGACCAGAGTCCGGAGAACGAGCTACTGAGCCCTCTCCGACTCATCTCGGTCCAGAGAACGAGCTACCGAACCCTCTCTGACCAGAACACTTAATCCGAACTTAAATATCTGATCTCATTTCTCACTCAACCGAACTTAAATCGGTGTCAACATCAAAACAACAATTAGGTCAGACTGCATCAACAAAATATATTTTTGAATATAATTTTTTAATACCAAACTATTTAAAAATTAAATTTAGATAAAAAATCTCTGGTTTTGATATATTAATTTAAATTGATATTTGAGAGCACTTATAAATTCAGAAGAAGTAGACGAACACGTAGGAACCGATTTCGTGTAATTCTGATATCTCTAGGTAGGGTTTCAGACTTAATTTATTATTTATAATTAATTTTAATTCTGGGATGAATTCTGGATTCGTCCCAAATTCTGGGATGAATCTGTATATTCGTCCAAATTTGTCAACGAATCTATGGATTTGTCCCAAAATCTAGGACGAATCGGAAGATTCGCCCCAAAATCTAGGACGAATCCTGGATTCGTCCCATAATTAAAATTAATTATAAATAATAAACTTAGTCTGAAACCCTACCTAGAGATATCAGAATTACACGAAGTCGGTTCCTACGTGTTCGTTCCCTTTTGTTGATAATATAGATATCCTCATACATCATATTTTGATCAAATTAATATATTTTGTTTTCAAAGTTAAGTTAAACATGTAAATGTTTTAATATATGTTAGATTTACAAATTAACGTCAGAGAGTGTTATGAATGATATGCAACTAGTTTTATTATGAATGATATGCAACTAGTTTTATGTATTTGTATAGCTCTTCTGATTATAAAAATGTTATCAAATTTTATTAAGATAAAATATGTTTGTGGATGTGATTTTTTTAACACGAAACTATTTAAAAAATTATTTTCGGATAAAAAATCATTGGTTTCGATATATTATTTGAAATTTATATTTGAGAGCATTTAAAAATTCAGGAGAAGTTGATGAACACGTAGGAATTGATTTCGTATAATTTCGATATCTCTAGGTAGGATTTCGGACTCAGTTTACTTATTTATAGTTAATTTTAATTCTGGGACAAATCTATGAATTCGTCCTAGATTTGGCGACGAATTTTGGATTCGTCCCAGAATCTGGGACGAATAGACAAATTCGTTGCTAATTTGGGGATGAAATTTGGGACGAAAAAATTTTGTCCCAAAATTACTTTTTATAAAGCTTCCCATCCCCTTCATTTTCCCTAGATCTGAACGGTTTCGGTTTGGAGCGGTGACGACTTGCCCTAGATCTGAACTTTAGGGTTTGGAGCTGCGATGACACGCATGGGATCTCCAACGATCGACGGTAACATTCTCTCCCCTCTCTTTTCTCACTCTCTACAACTCCGGCGAGCCACTGGCCGCTCGCGTTGGTCAGCGGCTCGTGCTTGCTGCCGCCCGTGGGCCGTCGCCACCCCTGCGCGAGAGATGACCCCCAGGCATCACCCCTGAAAGTTTCAGTATAGTGAAAGGTTGGTCCCTTATATTGTCATCAAGATTGGATACCACCCTCAGATTGCCCTTCTCTGTACTTATGGATCTTTCCTTTTCTGTGCTAGGGGATTGTCAACGGCCTAATCTCAGACAAAACAATACAGCTTCACAAAACAAGTTGTGCAGCTCAAGCAATCCTGGTGCAAGTAGGAATGCTGAGGAATATAGATGGACCATCATGGATGTCTTCCTCAAATGACATGTTTGGTCCAGAAGATACGTTGACATCAGCCTTCGAATCTTCAACTCTAGAATTCAAAGAATATATTGGAGAAAGCACCAGGATATTGTGAAAACACCCAAGACTTGCATGATTGTAAAACACCGCAGGTTGATACTCATAAGCAATTGTTTGACCCACCAGTCCTTCAAGTCAAACGCAGAACAGGTTTTTAGATGATTTTTTTTATACCTTACTGAAGTAGCTAGCTACAGTCATTTATTTTTTGCAGAGATTTTGATTATTAAAATTTGTGTATGTTGTTCTCGAAGGCATATGATGGTGGTGGAGAGGACGAGAATAAATAATCTCTAACACCATTTAGCACAAATAATTTGGATGAACATGAGGTACATAGGATAAACCCTAAACTGTGTTCTAATTGTTTATTATTTTTATTGCGTTTTCCATAATAATATTGTGATTTAGCAAGCAGGTTGTGTTGAAAACTACTGTGATGGTAACTAATTTCCTGGTTAAAACTACAAGCCATCAGTTTGATTGTTGTAAAGAGAGTTCTTTTTAAATATCATGGAAAGATGGAGTCTTCAATTACCACAAGTCAAATTAGTATATTGACATAACCTTGATGTTCTCCATTAGTGACGTTAAAACTTCATACACTTTAACTTACATCTCTCTCTCTCTCTCTCTCTCTCTCTCTCTCATATGAGCAGCTAGAGATCAACATCCAAACCAAGCAGTCAAATAAACAATTCTCATCTGATGTGAAAGGAAAAGGTTATCTTTCAACACTTTAGTAGTGCTTTTTATCCTCTCCATGTGTAACAATAGCTAATGTGAAAATATGATGTTTCTTTTACAGGTCTTTCAACTTATCCTGCACAGCTTCATTCAAAGCAAGATTGTTTTGCGAAATCAAACTCTTCAAGTTTCACGCAGTCCTTAGATCCTGATTTTCATGCAGACAACAAACTTCATGGAAGATATGGACTCTGGAATTGGGAAGAACTCATAATTACTATTTTGAAATATTAATATTTGTTTGTGAAATTTTTGTTAGTGTATGTTTTATTAATATTATTATTTTATTTTAAATAGGGATAATCATTAAGAATTTACTTAACAATGTATGCTATGCTAGAAAATTTAGTTATTAAGGATGCTATTTATTTCCATACTATGTTAGAAAATTTAGCTATTAAGAATGTTATTTATTTAACCATGCATGCTATGTTAGAAAGTTTAGCTATTAAGGATGCTATTCATTTAACCATACATGTTATGTTATTTAACCATGCTATGTTAGATAATTTAGCTATTATAGATGTTATTTATTTAATCATGCATGTTATGTTATGTGAGAAAGTTTACCTATTAATGATGTTATTCTATGTAACATTTTTGTATGTTTTATTAATACCATTATTCTATTTTTAATAGAGTTAACGACGTCAACTAAACTGGTAAAAATATTAAGTTTTGTGTTAATTTAATTTTTTGTCATTTCTTAATATAAATAATTCTATTTGTTATTAATATTCTTAATTTATTTTGAACAGGATTGGCAACGGCAAGTAAATTGATACAGTTGTTAAATTTTGTATTAATTTAATAGATGTTTTTATGTTACGAATGATTCATTTTGTTATTTGTTTGTTTATGTAGGAAAAGAAGAAAATGAAAGAAGCAAGATTGCCAATAGAAGAGGTTGATATCGATCTTGATGTTCTTGTAGTTTTTTTCATGACTTTATGAATTTCTATGGATTGGATGTGATTACTTATCTTGTACTTTATTTGATGTTATCTGTATCGATATGGATATGATGATATGTTTCGTTTGGATGTTTTATATCTGTATGGATATTTGGATGATATGTATCGATTGGTTGTGATTACTTATCGTTTGGATGTTCTTGTTATTTGGAGGTTTTATATCTGTATGGATATGATGATATGTATCGATTTGTACTATTTTATATCTGTATGGATATATTGAATGTAGTTAAATTGATAATATTGATTGTATTGGAAAAAATTTGAACAATTTGGGATAAATTTTGCAATGAAAAAAATTCGTCCCAAACATATCGTAACCCTTTGATCTCTCAGTTTTTGTGACGAAGTTTTGGATTTGTCCCTGAATTTGGGATGAATTTTTGGATTCGTCCCAAAATCAGGGACGAATTTATTGATTCGTCCCTGAATCTGGGACAAATTTTGGAATAGATTTTGGGATGAATATTGTTTTCGTTAAAATTTGGCAACAAATTTGGGGATGAAAAATTAATTTTGTCACCAAATTCAAGGACGAATCTAGATTTTTGTCCCAGACGGTAAATCTGCAACGAAAAGTTTTTTTGTCGCCAAATTCATCCCTAAATTTTCTGGGACGATTTTTTTTTAAAATTCGTCCCAAAATTTATCCCTGAAACACTGATTTTTTGTAGTGTTCCTTAGGAACGAGTTTAGAGTATACCTTATTAGGTCACGGTTTTCGACCTTGTGACCTATTATGTGCAGCGCGTTCATCAGCTTCTGGATTCTTGCGTGGAGCTGTGCTGCTGACTCGCCTTCATGCATCTTTATTGTGTAGAGTTTGTTGAGTAACAGATCTCTTTTGCTGATCCGCGTATCAGACGTACCTTCGTGTAGTTCGATCAGCTTGTTCCATAATTCCTACGCGCTGCTGAAGGGTTCGACGTGGTTCAATTCTTCCTTCGCCAGGCAGCATTGTAATGTCTGTGTGGCCTTTGCGTCGGCCTCGATCTTCTTCTTGAGTGATCCGTCCCACTCTGTGTAGCCTTGCACCTCACCTTGTGCGTTTTTGGGTATCTCCAGTCTAGACTGGATGATAATCCACATGTCCACCTGAGTTTTCAGGTGGACCTTCATCCTACTCTTCCAATAGGAGAAATCTTCTCCTGAGATGAGTGGTGGTCTGGCGGTGCTATAGCCTTCTTGCATGACCATTAAATTTATCTGAAAAAGAAATTAAAAAGAAAACTTGTTCCAAGACTAAGTCTTGGATTAGTAGTGCGGCAGAAAAAAATAATAAAAAAAATCGAGTGGTGTTGCACCAACTTCGATGAACGAGAAAATTACGAACGAAAAAAAATATTTAAAATAAAAATCCAAAAAATCGTTTAGCTGGTGGTTGCACCAGATTTGAGCCACCCGCTCTGATACCACTTGCGGGATCAGTTAGAATTGATAAAGGAGGGTGAATATCGATTAAATCTTTTCGGATTAAAAAGAGCAATTACGCAGCGGAAAAATTCAACTCAATGCTAACACTTTGATTTTTACTTGGTTCAGAGTCTAGATCGGCTCCTACACCAAGGCTCACGGGCCTTGACCGTTTACACAATTGATTTCAAATACACAATTGATTTCAAATACAGAATTTAAATACAGCAATTAAATAATAATTATACCAACGACCGGAGTAGATTTGTAGATCGGAGCCGCGGGTCGTCGTTGGCACTTGAGACTTGAGCACGGAGCGTTTGGAGCAAAGCGCTTGAAAGAATTCGTTGGAAGCAAATTGTGTTGTGACGCAAGGGGGTGAACCCCTTTATATACTCGGTTCTTGGGCGCCTGTGTTGAAGGGGGCGCCTGACACGTGGCCTGTTATGCACGAATCCATATCCGCAGACTTGGCTAGCGCTTATCCCTTCAACTGGGGCGCCTGTATCAACACAAGCCCCTCGTTTGCTGACGTGGAGGCTAACTTCGAGACTGCTTTGGAAATGACCCTTCTTGGGCGCCTGTCACCATACAGGCGCTTGTATGAACAGGCGCCTGACTTCATTCAGGCGCCTGGGAGCAGAAACCTTCAACCTTTGTTCCTGCAACCAGGGTTAGTTCCAAAACACAAATAACAAACAAATCATATATAAGTTAAGCACAATTAACAGCCTGAGCTGTCTTGATTCTGACTTTGGGCTTCCGAAATGTAACCCTAGGTCGAACCGACGCCTAGTGTTCCCTCCTACAGGGAATGCGTCCTCACCTACTCCTCTCAGGAGAGTTTACGTTTTTGCCAACCGGCTCCTCCGGTTGGACTTTTGCCTAATCCTCCGGATCAGGTCTTTGTGCCCAGTCCGCGATTAGGACTTATTGCCCAACCCTCGGTCAGGTCTTCAGTGCCCAGCCCTCGGCCAGGACTTATTGCCCAATTCCTCGAATCAAGACTTCATGCCCAGTCCGCGACTAGGACTTATTGCCCAACCCTATGTCAGGACTTAGGGGCCCAGCCCTCGGCCAGGACTTATTGCCCAATTCTTAGAATCAGGACTTCGTGCCTAGTGTACTTAGGACTTTTCCTGCACACTTGAATAACTTCGTTAGATCACAATAAAACCTTAACATATGAACCCTTTGCCATTATCAAAACACAAGTTCGATCTTGGTGCTTCCAGCACCAACAGATGTACCCCACTCTAATATCAATTATATGATCGGACAGTGGTTGCACCAATTCAAAGAGACGTCGCTCTGATACCAATTGTAGGATCAAAGAAGCGTGCTAGAGCGGGATGAACAACGCGAGTCACTTTTTCATAGTTTTCAAAAAATACACATTGGAATAGGGAAAAAGAAACAAGCACAATGCTAACAAGATTTATTTTTACTTGGTTCACGGCTTGTGCTGCTGGTCTAAGGCCTGCAATCATTGATCGATCACTTTTGTTAGGTAATCCACTATCAATTTGTCAAATACAAAAATTCGAATATGCAATACAATTAATTAATGAAATAACAAATACTAACAACTAAAGAAAATCCGAAGTAGAGTGTTATTGTCAGTGAGACGTTTTGACATCGTAGTAGTATTTCGGAGTAGAAAAAAATGACATTTGAAAGTAGAAGATGAGTGTTTTGAGCTGCTGGTCGAAGGGTTCTTTTATAGGACCTTCCTAGTGTCTGGATTCCTCTGGGTGCCTCCATTGAGGCCTATCCAATCCACCTTCATCATTGAGTTATTTGATTTCAGGCGCCTAGATCCCTTCAAGGCGCCTAGACCGCTAACGTAACACCACCTGAGCGAATCTCTATCTGTGTCAGCTCTATCTCTTCTCTGACACCTGGATCCCTTCCGGGTCACTTCTATATATTTGACATGTTATCTAATATGTCTTCAAATTACCTTCTTTGAGAGCTTGTACGAACAACAACTGTACCTACAAATCCATCAATAAGTGCAAGTGAGATAGACCACAAGTTAGAGAATGAATTTGCATTTTAGTTTTAAATTTATGTAAATTAGCGATTAAATTATTTATCATAATGAAACTGTATTATATAAACATCTAATTTATATCATAATTAGTATTATAGGTGAATGACTGTAAAACATCAACTGTGCAAGATGAAAGGCTAATAAATCTTGCATCAGGAGCTCTCTATAACATAATAATCTACTCGGGTTATTATGTTAATGGATTTAGATTTTACTGTTGGGTATGGCTTGGCGGGTTTCCCTAGCGAAAACTTGGTCATCCTTGAGAGACCTCTCCATGTCTACGGATTAAAAATTAATTCGAATGGAGATTCGTCTCCCAACGACCATCTTGTCATCGCATCGTGTGGTACGAATCACAACTTGGCCAATCACAAAGATCGTGCCTTATAATTCTCCTAACCGAATGACCGTGGAAGAGACGACGAGTGGATCACCGATTTTTGTGTTTATAATTAGGGTCCAATTAATTAAGTATTAACCATGATTCAAAATCAAAATAATTAATTAATACACATAAAATGATGAAGCAAAAACAATAAGGAACCAAAGGAACAATAGGAGCTAAGGAAGAGAATTATACCTTCCCTTTACCTCGTAGCCTTCTATCTTTTGTCCCTCCCCTCCCGGACGTCGTGTGGGCCACGAGCTACCATGAACCGAGATCACCAAGGCGTTCCAAAAGAGCTCTTCTTCATGCCCTAGCCGAAACAAAAACCCCTAGAAACTAGGGTTTTCCCTTGCGCCGCCGGCCACCAGAGCCACTCAAGCACCGCCGGACCAGCTGCAGACCTTGAGAGGAAGGTGAAGAAGATGAAGAAGGAGAGAGTTCTCCTTCTTCCTTACCCAACCGGCCGAAACACCCCTCCACCTCCAAGCTTGCGGTGCCGCCGCAATCACCCCTTGCGCCGCCTCCCACCGGCCGCGACCACCCTTCTCTTGTTGTTGAGCACCACAAAAGGAGAGGTCCCTTCCTGGTCTATGTGAGGTCCGGCCAAGAGATGGTGGATGAAGGAAGAAGAAAAGAGGAGAGAAGCCTCCTCTTGTCTTGCGCCGACCGAAGACCTAGGAGAGAGAAGGAGAGAGAGAGGCATAGGGTGTCAACAATTGGATTAAGCCTTGGTTTCATGATCTCATGGGGTTTATATAGGGCTAAGGTAGGGACCACGAGGAGGAGTTGGATCTTGGCCCACTAATGGATCTAAAACCAATCCATTAATTAAGATCCATTCCACTAAAGGAGCTTAATTGAACTTTCTCACCAACCCCCATATTTCATCTGGGCTCCACCTATTATGAGTCATCCATCCTCCCGTGTTTAAGGTATCGAATGCCTATCGATTAATTATAATTACTGACAATTTTAATTAATCAGCTTCTGGCTCCTTGACTAGTACCACTCAACCTTATCATCATGTCGGATCAAATCCACCTGCAGGGTTTAACATGATGAACCTTTTGAGCTCATTAAGGGGGCATCATCATCCCGACTCACCAGGACACGAATTCCGTCAATAATCAATGACACACCATATAATTAATATTATTTCCCAACTTATCGGGCCATCGATTTAACAGAATAAATCTCACCTATTGATAATCAAAGAAATAATAATTAACTATATGTGCCCGTTATTATATCAGGATTCAGGGATTGTACTCCATAATAAATCAGAGGTCTAATCCAATTATCAAGTCAGTATAAATTGGATGACCTTTGATTTTGGTCCTGCTCAATGCACATAAAACACACTAGTGTAATTCTATGATCAAGACCAACCACACCTAATTACACTACAACCATCCCGATGATTTGTCCAATTCTATCTCGGTTGTGAGCCTCTTACTTATACTATGCAAGGGACTGATAACACGATCTTCTATGTGACACCACACACCATGTTATCTACAGTGCACAGTATTGGACTTTCATGCATATACTAATGTAAACAAACATCTAGTGTTGTTGTGATTCTCTTTTCAAGAAATAGATGATCTCATATATAAAAAGAAGCAAGTCTTTTAGTATATGATGGACCCAATAACAAGTGTCATGAATGAGTCTCAAATTTAGATATTTATAAGTTGAAAACCTTAGCTCACAAAATTAAAATGAGTAGTATAGGGGCCTCAAGTCGTATTTTTCAAGGACTAATTAAGAGTGTTTAATTCAAGCTTGAAGGTTGTCGTTTGATATGTTTTTGGGTTTTCTAGTAAAATGAGGGTTTTAGCGATAATGAATGAAATAACAGTATGAAATAGAATGAATTTAGCTAAAGCATGGAACGAATTAAGAAATTGCAAGAACTACACTTAACCTATTGGAAAACTAAGTACTTCAATGCAAACAATGAAATTGAAATTTAAGAACTAATTGTAGGGAACTAATTGCAGAGAATTAATTGCAAGGCAATGAAAACTAGAACAAAACATTGCTTAAGAAACTTGGCTTGAAATGTAATGGAAACAAGCTAGAACAACTTGAAGAATTAAATGTTTAAAACCAAAATTATCCTAATTTGAACACCAAATCAGTTTATCATCAAGACTTTCCTTTGCCGTCACACAAAAGATGAGCTATGAACCCCCTAGCTCTAAAACCAACAGAGAAGAACTCCCAAGATCAGTTTGCTGCGAATTAGCCTTCCTGATCGGTCACTGGACCGATCAGGTCTTCTTCTGATCGGTCACTGGACCGATCAGGTCTTCCTCTGATCGGATTGGGAACCGATCAGAAGAGTCTCTGTCCGATCACGACGATCGATCAGGAGCTAAAAACTCCGCGATCTCCTCCATCTTTGTACACCGAGTGTCGATCTCGCTCAGATACTATCAGTAACCTCTGGAGAACCCCACCTTCTGCTCTGATTTCTTCGCTCGATGAAGACAACCGCGAACTGATGGAAGCGATCAGTGGATCGGAGCTCCATCAAAACGCTCTCCTTAACTCCTCTCAGTGACGAAATTGAAACAAACTAAACTGAAAATCTACCTCATTGATCTGAAACCTTGAAAACAACTTGGATTTGATGTGGCCGCGCGATCTGAGGAAAAAATGATGAAGAACAGACGAAGAATTGGAGAAAACTACGCTACTCTGGTGACCTCGCGATGACGAGCTCAGATCTGAGAAGGAGTCTATTTTAACAGTTAGAAATGAACGGTTGTGATCGTCCTCGCCTCATCCGATGGTCAGATCTCCTCAGAACTGAACCAAACCTTCCAGATCTTGATCTATGGTCCTGATCTACTTCTCCTCAGCTCGAATCGATCAGATCTACAATGGATGGCTCAGATTTTTCTGCCTCTTCAATGGACGGTTAAAACTCCCCTTAAGCTTGATCTGACAGTCAGATGGACTCTGATTTGGTTCAAAGCTTCAGATCTTGATCTATGGACTTGATTAACTCTATCTAGGGCTCGGATTGATCAGAAGCTAACAGATGGCTCAGATCTAGCCGTTTCTTGATCCGACGACCCATATTAGTCCAATGCTTGATCATCTTGATCCGAATCCAATTTTGACTCAAGTTTGATCCAATCTGATCTAGGTCCATGATCATTTAAAGCCTACAAAATTAGATTCAAATTTAAGTGCCAAAATATCTCAATTATAGAAAGATTTGAATCAAAAGCTAAAATAGAGCCAATTCATGAAACCTAATATAAATGCAAACTTAAGCATATAAAAAGGGATCAAAACATGGATTTGAGAGCCTAAATTAATCATCAAAATGGTAATTATCAACTCCCCCACACTTACTCTTGGGTAACTCGCACAAGCTAACTAGTAAACTAAACATGTACCCCCTAGATTAGTCTCAATCATAGTTAGAAGCAATTGAAAGGAAATTACCTAGGGTTGTCAATCCTCAAAAATCTAAACTCAATAGACTAGTATCGTGTCTTTAAGTCAACAACTTAGTATACTTCATCCTTCAAGATTCATTGAGATGAATTAAACTCACAAAGCCTCTCAAGGGAAATTTTAGTGGCTCTCTACCTAAATTCTACATTTTTGATGAAAATGGAGCTCACTCAAACACAAACATGGTTCTTGCACTACCATATGCTTGCTTATGTTCTACTCTCCACTATCATTCTTGACTTGGATCCACACCTACAAAAGCTTATGGGAACAAGTTTAGAAGATATATGAAATGATAGAAATGAAATAGAAGTTTAATAAGCTTTGATACTTATGAATCATGATAAAGAAAGTAAAGAAATATGGCATGATAAGGAAATATGGAAAAGAAAAGAAAATGAAAAACTTAGATACTCAAAAATGTAACTTAATGCACTTTGTCCTCTCATTTTGAATTATCCTGCATATTTCAGAACCTAGGTGAGTAAGGATTGGAGAGTGCCTCTTAATTGGACGAAAAACCATGCTGAATTCAGTGTGCTTCTGTGCCAACCTCTTCTGATTGGTCAAGGGACCGATCAGACTTCTCCTGATCGGTCAAGGGACCGATCAGGCTCTTCTTTCATTCGGTTAAGCAGACTTCTGATCATTCAGGCTCCCTTTTGAACGGTCTGGCTTCCCTCTGATCGGTCTGGTGACCGATCAGAGACTTCCCTAATCGGTTTGGAGACTGATCAGGCTCTGAACAGAAACTGAAACTGATCTGAATTCTTAAACTGTTTGCCGAGATTCCAATCGTGCACTTAATAACTCACTCTTGAATTCAACTAATTTCTTGCTTTCATCTTCCACTTCAAAAATTAATCCAACTCCTGGCACTTCATGTTTTTCTTTTCTTTTCTTTTTTTTCTCTGTTGTTCTATTTTTTTTTTCTGTTGCCAAGACTTTTTGTTTCTCTTCAATGTTTTTCAATAACTAGCTGAGCTTCCCATTTCCAGCAATTTGAATTAGCTCAGATTCTGCTCCAAATTGTTTCAGCTCTGCAAAATTCAGAATTTGAAAAGTTCATTAGGGCTCAGACTGTTAGCTTTATGTGCAGTTTAACTTGGAAGTAGAGTTCAAACAAGTTTCAACTGAGAAGTTCCATATTTTGAACCAATGCTTCAATTCTCAACTTCAATGTCAGAGGAGTTGGCATTTAGAACTTCCTAAGGTCACTAAATTTTTATTCGGAGTATGCCTCATAAAACTTGAAACCTCAAATTATAATTAGGAATTTAGATGCTTCAAATGTTACCTTCACTAACCAATTCTTGCAACTCACTCTTGACACAAAATTCCTTCAAGTTGGCACATTTGCTTGTATGTTGCCGAATGCACCCCCCACACTTAAACTTTTGTTCGTCTCGGGCAAAATAACATCAAGAAACATCAAAAGTACCCAAGTCCATGGAAAGTATGGTTATGAGCAGAAAAAATAGGAGAAGAAAAATAGAATATAGAATAGAGCAACAAGAAATATAGCAAAATTGATATGAAAAAGGAAACAAGGTGATTCACCTCTATAAATGTGGTCCAATCATAGAAATATAGCTTTGAAAGAACCTAAACAAGTTCTAGAGTACAATCACATGTGTGTATCTCAAAAATTAGGCCAAGTCCTCACTAGGTAAAAAGAATTCATCTCAAGTCATCAATCTAGAGTCCATAACTAAGTAGTACTCAAGCATCCAAGAATTTTCATCTATTGGCTCAAATCCTAAGTTTTAACAACCAAATTTAATTTGCTTTCAAGAGACTCTAAAATGATATAGAGAAAATCTATAAAGAATACATTTATTCCAAATCATGCAAGAAACAAAATGCCAAAAGGGATAAAATGGTATATAGAAACAAATCATTCTACACTACCTAAGCATTTGTTAACAAGAACTCATTGTAAAAGAAAAACTTACTGCATAGAAAACATAAAATGGTATACACAATGAAATAAGAGTGTAAGAAGGAACAACTCCCCTTCAAGTAGGGTAGATAGCATGGAGCATCCATCTTGGAAGAACTATCCTCACGTGATCAATCTCATAGTGCACAACTTTCTCCCTTATTAATTTCGCATAAGTATGTTCCGGTAGTCGAAGGCGATTAAGCTGCAAAATCCATTCTTGGGGTGACTTGCTACGAATCAAAGTAAATTCAACCCTTCCCACTATATACTCTTTGGAAGTCCTTCTGGGGGGTTGAAGGCTATTTAATTGGAGCACCACTCCAGAAGTCGATGGCTCCCTGCAAAACCATTAAACGAAAATACCTCCCGCACGCATGCAGGGTAAGGAAGAAATGAAATACAAACAATCTCTACATAGAATGTATCAAGAAATGCATCACATCGAATAAAATCAACCTCAGGTACCTCTAGGAATTTTTCACAATCAGTCTTTACATAAGATGTATCAAGAAATATTTCATAGCCAATAAAATCAATCTTAGGTATCTCTATGAGTTTTTCACAATCAGTCTCTACATAAGATGTATCAATAAATGCATCACAACCAACAAAATCAACCTTAGGTACCTCTATCAGTTTTTCACAATCAGTCTCTACAAAAGATGTATCAATAAATGCATCATAACCAACAAAATCAACCTTAGGTACATCTATGAGTTTTTCTGAAAAATTATCCTCTACATAGAATATATCAAGAGACTCATCACAACCAATAAAATCAATCTTAGGTACCTCTATGAATTTTTCTAAAAAATTAGGAGAAATACTTACCTCGTCATGCTGAAAAATACCTGAAGGTTCCACAATGGTAGATGTAACTATGGCCCCCTCCTGGTCAGGCAAAGGCTCCACCTCAGGCTCAGGTTCTGGTGGACATACAGCTAAAAGAGGTGATTCTTGGGTCCTTGCTTCCACCATGCAAGTCCCTACACTTTCAGGCAAATAAACATACTCTAAATGCTCTGGCAATGGTTCCAACTCTGTCTGTGACTGCTTGGTAGGTATGGGTGGCTCCTGGGGCTCAATGCAATCCCCTACACTCTCAAACCTATCCTCTGATTCTCCTGACATCTCGATCAATATAGGTGATCCCTGGGGCTCAGTGCAATCCCCTACACCTATAATATCCTCTCCAGCTGAAAGTCAATCTGATGCACCCTCCAAATCAGCTGCCTCTGTAGCTAATACCTCCTCTGCCTCGTCTGAACTAGAATATCCTCTCTGAATATCAAGTGAAACTTTTTCAACAAATAACTCTGCCTCAATAATCTCATCTAAAATACCCATGCTAATGATAGAAGGATCCTCTCTGGGGTGCTGTAGGAAGGGTAAAGGGACCCTTGGTTCCTCCACATGAGCTGAAATTTTTGGAAATGAATCTTGAGCAAGGATTTCGGTAGGCATAGCTGCTGTAGGTACCCTAATTTTACTGATTTCTTCTTCTTCTTCCACCAAAATTGCAAGATCAATTGAAGAAGAACTTAGGCTTGAACTAGGGTCACTTCCAACTGATTTAGAAACCATTTTGGGGCTGATCTGAGATGGAAAACAAGTTGCGGGAATTTCTTCAGAAAAATCAGCCCTTTGAAAATTTAAACTTGAAACCACTTCGCCACTCCTCAAAGTTATCGCACAATCATTCCCCTTAGGATTAGGAGTAGCTTGAGAAGGTATTTGACTCGATCCTTGGACTTGCATTTGATTCATCCCACTAGCTATTTGTCCAATGTATCTTTCAATGTTTTTAAGAGTGGACTCATTCCTTTGTTGCCTTTGTTGTTGTAAAGTCTGCTGTTGTTGTATGACTTGTTGAAACATCTCCTCAAGCCTTTGTTGGTGTTCATTAAACTCACTAGAGTCCTCAAAGTCTCCTTGATTGGCATAGGACTCTTGTTGGTCTTAAAATGTAGCATTAGGTTGCTCAAAATCATAAGTAGGCTTTGAATCTTGAAAATTTTGTTGTTGGGGCTGATAAAATGATTGATTGGATTGTTGAAATTGCTGAAAATTGGATTGATAACAAGGATGATGTTGCTAGAAATTATTGCTCTGAAAATTTTGAATTTGAGGCTGGAATTGCTGATTGAATTGCTGAAATTGTTGGGGTTGAAAATTCTGGTTTCCAGACTGAAAATTCTACCGGTATGGTTGGAAAGATTACTGTGAAGGTTGAAAACCTTGCTGATCATAATGAAATTGTTGTTGACAATCTTGATAAACTTGTTGGTTTTGATGAAATGGTTGCTGAAAATTTTGGAAATTTTGCTGAAACTGTGGTTCTGGCTGATTCCAAGGTTAGTTTTGCTGGAATTGTTGATTAGATTTCTGAAAACCTTGCTGAAATTGCAAATAGGGTTGCTGAAAATTCTGAAAAGGCTGCTAAAAATTCTGAAAAAACTGATACTCTGCCATGGACTACTTGAATGAGTAGGAAAAATTTTCAATAACTTCTAAACTCTTCCTTGATTTTCTTCTTTCTAGCTCTGAAACTCTCCACCTACAGTCCTGATCATAAAACAAACAAAAATGGCAGCAAATGTATATAGAAAGATAAAGCAAATAAAAATGGAATCAAAGAATATAAAAATAAACACAAGCTCAAATTAAACAAACTCAACTAGTGTTCCCCGGCAACGGCGCCAAAAATTTGATGGACCGAATAACAAGTGTCATGAATGAGTCTCAAATTTAGATATTTATAAGTTGAAAACCCTATCTCACAAAATTAAAATGAGTAGTATAGGGGCCTCAAGTCGTATTTTTCCAAGGACTAGTTAAGAGTGTTTAATTCAAGCTTGAAGGTTGTCGTTTGATATGTTTTTGGGTTTTCTAATAAAATGGGGGTTTTACCGATAATGAATGAAATAACAGTATGAAATAGAATGAACTTAGCTAAAGCATGGAACGAATTAAGAAATTGTAAGAACTACACTTAACCTATTAGAAAACTAAGTACTTCAATGCAAACAATGAAATTGAAATTTAAGAACTAATTGCAGGGAACTAATTGCAGAGAATTAATTGTAAGACAATGAAAACTAGAACAAAATATTGCTTAAGAAACTTGGCTTGAAATGTAATGGAAACAAGCTAGAACAACTTGAAGAATTAAATGCTTTAAACCAAAATTATCCTAATTTGAACACCAAATCAGTTTATCATCAAGACTTCCCTTTGCCGTCACACAAAAGTTGAGCTATGAACCCCCTAGCTCAAAAACCAACGAAGAAGAACTCCCAAGATCAGTTTGCTACGAATTAGCCTTCCTGATCGGTCACTGGACCGATCAGGTCTTCTTTTGATCGGTCACTGGACCGATCAGGTCTTCTTTTGATCGGTCACTGGACCAATCAGGTCTACTTTTGATCGGTCACTGGACCGATCAGGTCTTCTTCTGATCGAATTGGGAACCGATCAGAAGAGTCTCTGTCCGATCACGGTGATCGATCAGGAGCTGAGAAACTCCGCGATCTCCTCCATCTTGGTACACCGAGTGTCGATCTCGCTCAGATACTATCAGTAACCTCCGGATAACCCCTCCTTCTGCTCTGATTTCTCCGCTCGATGAAGACAACCGCGAACTGATGGAAGCGATCAGTGGATCGAAGCTCCGGTGAAACCCTCTCCTTAACTCCTCTCATTGGCGAAATTGAAACAAACTAAACTGAAAAATCTACCTCAATGATCTAAAACATTGAAAACAACTTGGATTTGATGTGGCCACGCGATCTGAGGAAAAAATGATGAAGAACAGACGAAGAACTGGAGAAAACCACGTTACTCTGGCGACCTCGCGACGACGAGCTCAGATCTAAGAAGGAGTCTATTTTAACAGTTAGAAATGAACGGTTGTGATCGTCCTCGCCTTATCCGACGGTCGGATCTCCTCAGAACTAAACCAAACCTTCCAAATCTTGATCTATGGTCCTGATCTACTTCTCCTCAGCTCGGATCGATCAGATCTACAATGGATGGCTCAGATTTCTCTACCTCTTGAATGGACGATTAAAACTCCCCGTAATCTTGATCCGACGGTCATATGGACTCTGATTTGGTTCAAAGCTTCAGATCTTGATTTATGGACTTGATTAACTCTATCTAGGGCTCGGATTGATCAGAAGCTAACAGATGGCTCAGATCTAGCCATTTCTTGATCGGACAGCCCATATTAGTCCAATGCTTGATCATCTTGATCTGGATCCAATTCTGACTCAAGTTTGATCCAATCTGATCTAGGTCCATGATCATTTGAAGCCTACAAGATTAGATTCAAATTTAAGTGCCAAAATATCTCAAATATAGAAAGATTTGAATCAAAAGCTAAAATAGAGCCAATTCATGAAACCTAATGTAAATGCAAACTTAAGCATATAAAAAGGGATCAAAACATGGATTTGAGAGCCTAAATTAATCATCAAAATGGTAATTATCAGTATACACATCTAACATTTACGTGGCCCAATATGATTTACAAAGGCTTGCAAATAATTCTGGTGTTTGTGTAAAAGAATCCACAAACAATAATGATACTCCATTTGATTATAATGGTAGACTTGAGGAAATCTTAGAGGTTGAGTATATTGCTTTACTTTTAAAAGGGAGTGTATTGTTCAGATGTTCATGGACGATCTAACTCCAAGAATAGGTATTAGAATACATCATTTCTACAATTTAGTTTAGGTTAACACAAACAAAAGATTCATTAAGTTTGAGTCTTTCATCTTTATGGTATAAGCTGGATAAGTATTCTATCTTAAGTATCCAATGAAGAGAAAAATAATTAGTGAATGGTTAGAAGTATGTCAAATAAATCCTCAGTCAACCATAGAAATTTCGAACACCATAACGGTCTAAAAACCATGATGCATATCAAAATGAAAAAGTTGAGATACACTCAGTTGATTCAGAAATACAATCCACATCATAATTATTTGTAGATGTTAATGTCACATACAAGAAAATATATGATGGAGAGATGTCTAGTAGTGAGGAGGTTGATGTACCAATGGATTCTAATGATGAAATCTTGTAAAATGTTAATTTAGTTGATTCAGAATGATATCAAGTGATTAAAAATTAGTAACAATGTCATGGTATATTTTAAATGCATATGTATTATATTGTGACTTTGCATATATAATCATGCTGCTAGAACTTATACCACATGGTGGCTAGATTGTTTTAAGGGTTCTAGTGACTGATAAGTATTTATGTATTTAGTAATTATTCAGTAATTAATCTTCTTTTTATTTATCATATATATCTCATACATGATTTTTTTCATGCAGCTTTATCCTAGATAGTCATCAGGTTACAACCTACATATCCAAGAAGTTTAAAAAACAATTTGTTGATGCAGTCTGGCCCGATTATTATTTTGGTGTTGACAACGATTTAAGTTTAGTTGAATAAATTTGGATTAAGTCCAGGTGGATCTGGGAGATCGCACGCTAGCATGGGAGAGGACCTAGTGGGACTAGGTGAAGTGGAAAAGACCTAGTGGGACTAGGCACACCTAGTGGGACTAGGTTAAATCCTGGTGAGTGAAGTTAAGTCCTAGCTTAGGAAGCTAGGTTGAGTGAAACCCTGGCTTGGGAAGCCAGGTCCTAGCTTGGGAAGCTAGGTTGACTGAAATCCTAGCTTGGGAAGCCAGGTCCTAGCTTGGGAAGCTAGGTTGGATGAAACCCTGGCTTGGGAAGCTAGGTCCGAGCTTGGGAAGCTATGTTGACTGAAATCCTGGCTTGGGAAGCCAGGTCCTAGCTTGGGAAGCTAGGTTGGATGAAACCCTGGCTTGGGAAGCCAGGTCCTAGCTTGGGAAGCTAGGTTGGATGAAATCCTGGTGAGTGAAGCCAGGTCCTAGCTTGGGAAGCTAGGTTGAAGTCCCGGTGAGTGAAACTGGGCACGGAGTCTTGGTCTGGAGGACTGAGCACAAGTCAGAGAAGGCTGGGAGCCTGTTCTCTTGACATAGAGTGGATTTGGCCTTGCCTGGATCGGTCTGGTGACCGATCAGGGAAGTTGGCACGGAGTTCCTTCGTGGATCGGTCTGGTGACCGATCCAGTGATGTCTGATCGGTCTGGTGATCGATCAGGGAGCATACAGAGACTTTGGAAAACTTACTGTTCGGCTCCTGATCGGTCTGGTGACCAATCAAGGAGACTATTCAGATCGTTCTGGTGAACGATCAATTGTAGCGAGCTTATCACTATAACCGATCAGTCTGGAGCCTGATCGGTCAGGAGGTGCTCTGATCAGTCCCTAGACCGATCAGGTCACACCCTGATCGGTCTGGTGACCGATCAGTGGGTTTGGGCTCCGAAGCTGGAAAAACACTCTGCGAAGGGGTGGATCGGTCTGGTGACTGATCCACGACATAGGATCGGTCAGGGTGACCAATCACAAGAAGGTCGTGATTCCGGATTTCTCACCGTGGACCGATCAGGCTGGAGCCTGATCAGACTGGACCTATCCTGATCGGTCTGGTGACCGATCAGGGGTCACTCTGATCGGTCTGGTGACCAATCGGTAGCTGCAGCTTTAATTCAAATACGCTGTCAGATGCTCTGATCGCGTCTGTTTTCTCGTCTGATACACTGATACACTGCTGATATGGTTTGATATTCATTTGCTAAGGGTCTGCTAAGTGTGCAGGTGATACAGGAGGATTCAAACACTCAGGGAGGGTCAAAGGGAGACTTTCCACCGAGCAGGTTTGGATGCTTTCATTTTTCAGGTTTCAACGGTTTCTAAGGCACGGCTGGCGACTGACGGAGGCTCATCTGGAGAGGGACTTTAGTGAACTGAGTGCTCAGGGAGGTCAGTGGGTTCAGGCTGTGCTCAGGTGATGCTGATGGAGCCTGGGATGAAGTAGGAGCTTAAGAGGAAGATGAGAAGCAGAGGAGAAAAGAAGAACGAACAGGAAAATAAGCAAGTGTGGCTGTGGGTTTCGCTGTTGTTGTTGTGCTCCTTGTGTAGCTTCTCTCTTGAGCTTTCTTGCTACTATCTTGTGAGAAGTTCCTCCTTAGTCTCGTGAGCTTATCTTGTTTCCTATTTAGACGCTTGTGGAGAGGTTTCTCCACCGAGAAGGAGGCGATGTTTTATCTGAGTCACCAGGGCTTGATCTACCGACGATCTAGGGATCGCCCACCTCACGGGCACGCCAAGGAATAGGGGCAAGTTATCCCCGAACTTTGTAAATCCTTTGTGTTAGCGTCGGTTTGTTTTCCTTCCTTGTCTGTTTTCTTTCTGTGCTTTGTATTTTCGTTGTTAATCTGATCACAGGAGAAGAAGAAGTTCAAAGCGTAAGATTTGAGTGTCTGGCTACATTCACCCCCCCCCCTCTATAGCCATCCAAGAACCAACAAGTGGTATCAGAGCTTGGGGCTCTGTTCAAGCGGCATAACATCCGAGAGTCAACAAGGATGGCTGGAAGAGAAGGGTTTAGCACTAGCCGACCTCCACTCTTCGACGACACTGATTTTCAATATTGGAGGTCAAAAATGAAATATTATCTCAAGATGAACATCCATACATGGTTCGCTATGAAGGAGGATTTCTCTCCTCAAAAGGATGTTGAGGGAAAAGATCTAGACTTCGCCATGTGGTCGGCTGAGCAAACTTGCAAAGGAGAGGCTGATGCAAAAGCTGTCGTGACCTTGCAATGTGGGATGACCAAAGATCAACTAATCAAAGTTGGTCCCTTCACAAGTGCTAAAGACCTATGGAGCAAGCTCATTGAGCTTCATGAAGGCACTCATGAAACCCGGACAGCCAAGAAGGATCTCCTTCTCAGCCGACATCAAAACCTTTCCATGGAAGAAAATGAAAAGGTAAGTGAACTCCATGGAAGATTCAAAGAGATCCTCAACGGCTTGCATTCCATCAATAAAAAGGTGGAAAATCGAGATCTTGTAAGGTATATCCTCAAATCTTTCCCTAGGAATACTTTGTGGTCATCCATGGTGGATGCCTACAAGGTTTCTAAGGATTTATCTTTTGTTAAGTTAGAAGATCTATTTTGTGAAATGGAACTACATGAGATCTCTAACAAAAGCCCAAAGGAGAAAGGGTTTGTTTTAGTGGCAGGTGACAACAACAAGAAGAAGGAGAAGAAGAAGGAAGAAGAGGAGGAGAAGACCTACTATCATGTGGCTCTAGTGGTCTTAGAAAATTCAAGTAAAGAGGAGAGTGAAGACAAAGCGAGTAGCTCCTCAACCGCGCCTTCATCATCTTCGGATGATGAAGAGGTAATTTCTCCCGAGTTAGATAAGTGCTATAGAACAATAGCTTGCTTGACAAACATGCTTAAGAAATCTAAGGCCAAAGTTAAATCTTTAAAGTTAGAAGTAGAAAAATTGAAATCCTCTAAGGATGAGGATATTGATGATTTGCATGTAGAAATGTTAGAAGATGAGAACAAAACCTTGAAGGGCGAAGTTGAAAATCTCAAGAGTATTCTTGAGAAATTTTCAACTAGTTTTAAAACATTAGACATGGTACTAAATTCCCAAAGGGCGGTTTACAACAAGGCCGGTATAGGTTACCGACCTAAAGAACCAACCTTTGTATCATTAATGTCAAGAACCCAATTTAGAGAGCAAAATGATTCTTGGGTTCAAAAAGATAGAAAGAAAATGACTAAGGCATGGGTGCCAAAGTCTTACATTGTAGATGAATTAGGTCCCAAAATTTGGGTACCTAAAATCTCAATCTTTAGAATTGTTTAGCATTGATTGAGGGGGAGCAACTATCAACATGGGTGGTTGATATTTGGTGCTCCAAACATATAGTCATTCATAGTTAGGAATGTGCTTACCATTCCCTCAAATTCATATGGATGATTTAGATTAACACATAACTTGCTCTTGCCATGGATTGCTTGGGATGATTAGTTTTCTTGTTGCAATTTATTTTTTCCTGCAAGTTATATGCCTTATCTCAAGCCTAAAGAGTTTATTTTCTTGTATGCGTTATACAACATGAATGCATGCTAAGGAAAATATCAACACATAATTTGTATTGATAAGGCATCAATAGACAAGAACATGAGCTTAAGGATTAGACTTAAGTTTTTCTTAATATTTTGAAGATGAACCTAGTTGAGTATGCCATGACTTTGATGTATGTGTTATTAATATTATTCTATGGCATGAAAATTTTGGTTAAGAACAAGATAAACACATAGTTTGTGATGACCATTATAAAAATCTCACAAGACATCATCAAACAAATGACATGAGTTTCAAATTCACTATGATGTATGACTTTGGGCTTTCTTTGTATCAAACAAAATCAAGGTTCTAGGACTTAGTATATGTATATGTATACATCCCCAACATCTAGGTCATCATATTCAGTTTCACCATGTTTTTTCGGGATCATATTTTAAAACTTGTATTTATGTGCTTTACCCTAAAGTTATATTATCAATGGAATGGGGAATTAGGATCATGGAGTTGATACAAATTTAATTTCAATTAGGTGGAGCAAACATGTTATACATCAAAATCTAGAAATGTGATCATGTTTTGATACTAATTTGATACAAACATGTTTTTGTTTCTTTTCATAGAAATTCTTAATGTGGAATAAAGTTTAGAGATACTAAATCATGTTGTTTATTTTGGGTAAGGGAAACCTGATTGAATTAGGGTTTAGGAATGGTTGAGAGTTGAAACAAACCTAATTTCAGAGTTTCTGAAATCGATTTCTGAAATCTAGAACTGAGAAAACCTTCTGTATCAGACCTGATCGGTCCACCGACCGATCAGGACTCACCCTGATCGGTCTAGTGACCGATCAAACCAATTCAGATCAGGGAAATCCCTGATTGATTCAAAAACTTCTCAGTCCGATCCCCTTTCATCAAATGGTATCAGATTACTATCATATTGATACAAACAAACATGATACAATCCAATTACAATTAAAACATACTTGATCACCCATTGGTACAAACCTGGTACTAAGAGAGCACAAGTTTGTTCAAGTGGTAAAATATGGGTAGGTTTTTTTTAGACCCTTGATTCTCAGAAATTTTTCTGAAACATCAAATGTTAAAATGAGGTTTGGCTCATCATACTTGGAACAAATTTTGAAATTCACATGAACGGGTTGTTTGAATCATGTTCCTTAATCTCTTGCTCCTTGATGAGGAATAATTTTCAGTCAAGAAACCCAAACCATGGTTCAGAAATTTTTCTGAAATGTCGAATGTCGATGAAGTCTACACCCCTGTTATGAAATTTCAATTGTTAATGCAGTCTGATCTTGAACGAATCAGAATTATAGAAATTATTCTGAAAATTGATCGTTCATAGATAAATCAGAAATTTTTCTATATCAATCATCAGTCTGATGAAGCTGCATTACTACTAGTCATATGAAACGTATACATGTTTGACCATGATATTATTCGGTATATGTTTTCATGTGCAATTCACACTTATTGTCGTATGATCCATATACATTATTGCCATGATACATTTATGATATATGCCTCTCATATGCAATTCAAAAATTATCCTTTGATTATTTTGGGTTTTGGGGGGAGACCCTTGATTGAGGGGGAGTTATGTTGAAACTTAATAACCATACCCTTTTCGATATTTGACAAAGGGGGAGAGAATGGTTGATTAAGTTTAGGGCTGTGATTTTGTAGGGGGAGGATCTTGATTCCCTTATGATAATTGAATGGACTTCAATTGATCTAATACCTAAACTTAAATCGGGGTTGCCAAACAACAAAAATGGGGAGATTGTTGATGCAATCTGGCCCGATTGTTGTTTTGGTGTTGACAACGATTTATGTTTAGTTGAATGAATTTGGATTAAGTCCAGGTGGATCTGGGAGATCGCACGCTAGCATGGGAGAAGACCTAGTGGGACTAGGTGAAGTGGAAAAGACCTAGTGGGACTAGACACACCTAGTGGGACTAGGTGAAATCCTGGTGAGTGAAGCCAGGTCCTAGCTTGGGAAGCTAGGTTGACTGAAATCCTGGCTTGGGAAGCCAGGTCCTAGCTTGGGAAGCTAGGTTGGATGAAACCCTGGCTTGGGAAGCCAGGTCCTAGCTTGGGAAGCTAGGTTGGATGAAACCCTGGTGAGTGAAGCCAGGTCCTAGCTTGGGAAGCTAGGTTGAAGTCCCGGTGAGTGAAACTGGGCACGGAGTCTTGATCCGGGGGACTGAGCACAAGTCAGAGAAGGTTGGAAGCATGTTCTCTTGACTTAGAGTGGATTTGGCCTTGCCTGGATTGATCTGGTGATCGATCAGGGAGCATACAGAGACTTTGGAAAACTTACTGTTCGGCTCCTGATCAGTCTGGTGACCGATCAGGGAGACTATTCAGATCGTTCTGGTGAACGATCAATTGTCGCGAGCTTCTCACTATAACTGATCAGGCTGGAGCCTGATCGGTCAGGAGGTGCTCTGATCGGTCCCCAGACCGATCAGGTCACACCCTGATCGGTCTGGTGACCGATCAGTGGGTTTGGACTGCGAAGCTGGAAAAACACTCTGCGAAGGGGTGGATCGGTCTGGTGACTGATCCACGACATAGGATCGGTCAGGGTGACCGATCACAAGAAGGTCGTGATTCCGGATTTCTCACCGTGGATCGATCAGGCTGGAGCCTAATTGGACTGGACCTATCCTGATTGGTCTGGTGACCGATCAGGGGTCACTCTGGTCGGTCTGGTGACCGATCAGTAGCTGCAGCTTTAATTCAAATACGCTGTCAGACGCTCTGATCGCATCTATTTTCTCATCTGATACACTGATACACTGCTGATATGGTTTGATATTCATTTGCTAAGGGTCTGCTAAGTGTGCAGGTGATTCAGGAGGATTCAAACACCCAAGGAGGGTCAAAGGGAGACTTTCCACCGAGCATGTTTGGATGCTTTCGTTTTTCAGGTTTCAACGGCTTCTGAGGCACAGCTGGCGATTGACGGAGGCTCAGCTGGAGAGGGACTTTAGTGAACTGAGTGCTCAGGGAGGTCAGTGGGTTCAGGCTGTGCTCAGGTGATGCTGATGGTGCCTGGGATGAAGCAGGAGCTTAAGAGGAAGATGAGAAACAGAGGAGAAAAGAAGAACGAATAGGAAAACAAGCAAGTGTGGCCGTGGGTTTCGCTGTTGTTGTTGTGCTCCTTGTGTAGCTTCTCTCTTGATCTTTCTTGCTACTATCTTGTGAGAGGTTCCTCCTTAGTCTCGTGAACTTATCTTGTATCCTATTGAGACGCTTATGAAGAGGTTTCACCACCGAGAAGGAGGCGCTGTTTTATCCGGGTCACCAGGGCTTGATCTGCCGACGATCTAGGGATCGCCCACCTCATGGGCACACCAAGGAGTTGGGGCAAGTTATCCCCGAACCTTGTAAATCCTTTGTGTTATCGTCGGTTTGTTTTTCTTCCTTGTCTATTTTCTTTCTGTGCTTTGTGTTTCCGCTGTTAATCTGATCACAGGAAGAAGAAGAAGTTCAAAGCATAAGATTTGAGTGTCTGACTACATTCACCCCCCCCCTCTATAGCCATCCAAGAACCAACACAATTGTTCTCATCTGGTACTATATGGAGGCTTGTAGACCAGAACATGAAGGACTTCTATTACGGTGAATTCTTGGTAAATATTTTGAATATAAAATATATTTTATAGTTTAAAATTAACATGATACTAATTCTCAAAAACTATTATTGTAGAAGAGATATGTTTGGAAGGAGGGCCACGAGGCCGAATTTAAAAAAAAAATGGAACAACTACTGGCTACATTGTACAGGGACATGTATACAAGTGGAGGAGGGGCACCAGGCCATCCAAGGTCCCTGTTGAAATTTGGGAGGCTTATCTCACCATTTGGGCTAGCGAGCATTGGCAGTTGTTGTGCTTATTTTATATATGGTTTTATGCATGGTTTGACACACATCTACTTATATTTCATGAACATATCCTAATTTATTACACCCTATTTTGTATAACTTCACTACATTCACTTCCTTTTTGTTTAGAGATCTGCTCCTTATTTATTTTCATCAATAGAACATGATTAAGAGTGGAAACAGAGCAAAACTAGAGTGAAACAGAGCCGGAGTTGAAACCAGAGTGAGAAGCAATCAAGGTCATGTGGGACTGGTCGTGTGTCGCACGGACTGATTGTGCCAAATGGCACGACCATGTGTTACTTTTCGAAGGCTACACGACCGTGTGACTATCGTCGAAGCCGCACGGCACAATCGTGCTCCAAGGCACGATCATGCCCCTCTATTTCTAGGATGAAGCACGGTTGTGCTGCCTCCGCTCAAGAGACCACATGGCACGACCGTGTGGTTCCATATGGTCGTGCCGACGGGCCACACGCCCCCTTTATTAAAGGGCCCCATTCCCCTAGGGCACAAATCTTTGGCTTGGGGGTTAGTCCCTTTGCCTTGGGGAAGGGTTCTCCTCTCTAAGAGAGACCCTTGAGCCATCGTCATGGCCTCTCTCCATGATTCGTCCACCTCCGAAGCAAGAAGATCCTCCAAGAAGACCAACGCTCCATTGATAAGCCTTCTCCTCCTTTTCCATCTTTATTTAGACTTGTAGATGCTACTTTTCTTGTCTTATTATTATATCTTTTTTGTAATGGTGTAGATTCTCCATATATAGGAAATAGAAAGTAGCTATAATGTGATGATGTTGTATAAACTATGACTTAATTTCCTTATTCAATGAAGTGTTTATGTCTTATTCTATGTATATTATGTTTTGTATGTGTTTGATGAAATGTGTGTGTGGTGAATACATGTAGTTGCAAGGGGTTGGCTGCCACATAGAGGGAGTATTCGAGATTATATGTCGGGGAGCCTTAGTAACAGAGGTTACCTTTAATCGAATATCTCGGGCATTACCTCGAAATGGAGATAAATCTCTTACAAGAGATTAACTAACACTACTTAATAGGTTTTTCTCTATCTCGTTTTAGGAAGTGTTTTGCGTAATCTAGAGTAGTATGGTCGGAGGCCCTTCACGACAAAGGATACCTTTAACCAGACTCTTTAGGTTACCTTCTTTTCTTAAGGGCATTGGATGCCTAAGGGAGAAGCACTCTGGTACACTTCTGCAGAGTTAACACTGGTACTTAGTTAGGATCTCTACGAGCATATGAACAATGAGATTAGAATATGAACAATTTATAGGGCATCAACTAGCATTATAGCGAAACCAAAATCCTAAATTTCATCCATCCACCCTTCTCCTAAGATAAATCCTCTCTTACTTGTTGGGACCGGGTGCATGTTGACAAGGATACGAGTTCGTAAAATTTAAAATTTTTACGTGCAGCGGAAGAGTTTGCATAAAATAATTTCCTAAATTATTTTAACTTCGTATCTAGCATGCAACCCTATGGTGTGTTGACATAATCATACAATAAAATTTTGCGAAAAGTAAACTAATTTACTTTTATACCTCGCGTAACTCGAAGAAAAGGGACGAGATCCAACCGTAGCGTCCCTTGGAAGCTCCGCCTCTATTCGCGTCCGCGCCGAGTTCTCTTCGGGATGACTTCGCAAAGTCACGAGTTTTGTGCCGACAAGAACTACTAGATTCTCTATGGGCACAACTTAGAAGATCAAGAGAAAAATTAGGAAACTAACCAACGAAGTAACGGAATCGAATTCCGGGAAGAGAGGAATCGCTATCCGCTTCTTCTTCTTCGTGTTCGGGTTCTCCTTCTTCTTCTTGAAGCTCACGGCCTCCACCACCTTGGATGTAGGTTGGGCGCCGGCCCTAGGGGAGCTAGGGTGGGCGCCGGCCCTAAGGGAAGAGAGGGAGAAGGAGGAGAGGAGAGATTAAGAGAGAGAGGGAGAGAATAATTAATCTCTTAATTAGTAATAAGGGCTAGCCTTTGGTTCCTTTATATAGTAGCAACTCCTTTGCTAAGTCTCCCTCTAAACCGAATTAACGGATTTAACGGAATTAGTTATAAGAAATTTATCTTATAAATTTTCTTATTAATTATTCCGTTTAAACCGAGTCTTTATTATAAACTAATTTATAATAAAACTAATTCTTCTTAACTAATTCTTCTTCTCTTTAAATTATGGAATAAATTTTTATAAGAAATTTATAAACTTTCTTATTATGGAAAAATCAATTCATAATTGATTTTATAAAATTAAAATAAACCAATTCATGGATTATTTTAATCTTCCATAAAAGAATAAATTTCTATAAATTTTATTTATATAAATTTATTTATACAAATTTATTTATCCATAATTTATAAAATAAATCGCACTAGATTTATTTTATTAATTAAACCAAAATTAGTTGGTTTTCTCCTCTTATTGTGGCCGGCCACCAAAGGGGGTTTTGACACCCTCTTTGGCAGGCCAAACCAACCCGAACCGCCGCGAATTAAACTCATTTAATTCGCGCAAAAAGCCTTCAAAAGACTTAGCCATTTTTAGCTTCCATTGCGCCTCTGACTAACTCAGATTCGACTTATTTCTCTTGATCGGAAAATCTAATTTTCAACTCGTTTTAAATCCCTCGTATTACTCGTAGTGCGTGTGACTAAATAGGCTTTCGATTTATGTTGGCCGTCTATAATTTAACTAATTATAGAACGATCATGAGTGCCACCTAGTAGTACATCATGATCCCCAATTAATCGAAAGATCAACGGTTTGACCTCAGAAGAAATTATTCTGAAACCCTTCAGCAGCTCTAATGAATCGTGCCCCATTCCCTTCACCACCTTATACCCACTTGGTTCAGGACACGGTCAATGGTGTCAGTCCCCACTAGGCTGACTACGTCACACCTAGCCCAAGTAGTGTCTTTCTCGTCCTTTGGATTTCTAATTACTCTCATGTATTTAAGAGACTCGCACTCTTAACATGATATGCTCTGGCCAGAGGCTTTGAGTAACAATCCGACGATAGGCCTGGGTATACATCTCCTCGCAAGGAGTGGTGAATCCTTTGTAGGCTGTTCAAACATCTTCGGGCACTTCGGCTTATACCCGATCATCCTGGGTCCACACCTCCTTGGAGATGCTTGCTTAAGATGTCAAAGTATAAGTCTCCATGACCAAGATGACTTGAACACCGCAAGTCAAAGGAACATCGCACTTAAGCCACAGTAAGATCTTCATTGACATATCTATATGTAGATTCCCATATGAAGTCTTACAGCTAGTCACTCCAATGAACTAGTTCCCTTAACTAGCATCCATGTTTATCTCCGGACATCCCAATGTCACCAGCCAGTGAGAATCAGCTGAATAGAGAATAACCCATGCTAGTCTCAACAGAATTGATAATGTCCGTATTTATCAATTCATCGACTAGGGATATTTCCAACAATTCACATTTGCACATTTAGAGATAATCACTAGTTGTGATCCCATCACAAATTCTCTTATGCTGTGAATTGTATGGCGGACATTCAGTAGATGAGTTTAAGATCCCAATCAAATACACAAACATGTATACTCAAATAGTGAATTATCATTTATTGAAATAAATGTTTACAATCATAAGGCGATTGCCTTAGGACACTTCTCTCATATCACTAACATTACTTTCTCTCTCCCTCTCTCTCTCCCTTTCCTACAAGCTTTCACACCAACCCTGTGATCGTCTAGATAGCTTACCTTATAGACTTGACTAGTGTTTAATCAACAGTCTCTATGGATTGATATTTTTATTGCTTGACGACATTCCCGTACACTTGCGGGTGACTATCATGTTTTTGGCACCATTGTCGGGGATTATTCACATTAACATTAGTCAATAAGTAGATTAGCTAATCTAGACACTTTTTCTTTATTTTTGTTTATAGCATGCTTTTCTATTTCTCTTTCTTTTATTTCTTATTTTCTTTTCTTATTTTTAGTTTTACCATTGTCTAACACAAAATTTATTGGGTGCCTTGGTTGTTTCATATCTTATATATCCATATATTTTGTTATGAGTACTCTCTGTGCCTTATGATTTTTGTTGTTGCTATTTCAGGGGAGACTAATTTTTTATACATAACCATGGATCCATATTCTCGTTTATTTGAAGACTTTGGTGAGGACTATGATTCAAATGAAGATCAATATTAGTTCCTCTATTGAATGTGTGGTAGCACGACTCATCTAGCTATTATATGCCACATGTTTCACCAAGATGCTAGCGCTTCCATGGGACTTCAGTATTTATTTCAACCTAAACATTAAATTACTAATGATTTAACTTCAAGCATTGATAGCTACTATTGGGAAACTCAGCAAACTTAGAACATTCAATCCCAACAAGTCCCCAAGCAGCTTGCATATTCCCAACCACAGCAGCATACCCCTAACTCACATCAAGATTGGATGGATTATAAAGACTTTGATTATAGAAGCATGCAATGTGTGGTGAGCAAACTTTTCAAATATGCAGAGTCTATCAGAACTTCAAGATGATTTGACACTTGATAGACCACATGAATCTCAAGACATTGAGATGACTTTCTGGGAAGATTTTCAAGATAAAGAAACTCCTACTCCCAGTCAGATCGACACCACAACAAAAGAATTAGAAGATCTTATGGTGCAACAAGGGATCTTATTCTTCTGGTCCCTATAACAAATCGATGCATCAAGTCCTAATTTGAAGACACTATCAAATCTTATGTAAAAGGAGATGGATTATAAAGATGAAGGTGATATTGTTTATGATTCAACAACTCTACAAAATTCCTCTATTATTTTGTGTGATGAGGATGCATCTATTGACACTTCATATATAGATAGGACTACTGATGCACCGCCATCCATTCTCAATGATGTTCTTGATATAGCTCTCGACATTAATGTTAATGATGTATGCTTGATTGATGAGATTAAAGAGGGGCAGATATTAATAATGATAACCTTATATTTGAGTATACATTAAGAACTTTTGGAGAGGTGATTATTAAATCAAGTACGGATGAGATTATTGATGTGTAATCTTTTGAGTGGGAAGCGGTAGTTAGTTGGAAGCCACGAGACTTGGCATTCTCACCTCTGTTGAAGTCTAAATTTGTATTGAGAAAGACCCTGACATCATTTGTGGTAGTCATGCTGCTATCATGGGTGCTAGGACTGAACTGTCTTTGACCTTCAGAGCGAGGATACAAGGAGACAATAAAAGAGAGGACTTTACTTTATCTTTTTCTTAAAGCTCTCTCCCAACCTTGGAGAACTAGAAAGAAAGCCTGGAAGTATCTCACTCTGGCAAGATTGAGATTTCTATAATTCCGCCAAGGTAGTCAAGCATATGACCTAAAACAAGTACTTCTTGAGAGGTAACCCAAGTTCTTTCACCACTTTCACTTTAGATTTCAGTTTTTATCTAGTTTCGTAACCCGACCCCTCTACATAATTTTTCTTGTCTATTTGCTCTTTGTATAACTCAAAGTCAAAGAGGAGTGTGGATACAAGATAGAAGAATGACTTGGAATGATTCAGATTTTCACATTTATCACTTGGTAATACCCTTCACTTTAAAATCTCCTCTATTTTAGCATGTTGTTTTCATTAAGACAATGAAAAGTTTATGTCTGGAGGTGGATGTATGCATTGGGTTATGAGCTAGTTTTAGTAGTATTTTCCTTTCATAATAAAATTTTCATAGTTGTATCATTCATTATATTATGTTGCCTTGTTCTTAAGTGAAAATGCTAGCAAGTTCATTCTTTATTCATGTTGTTAAAATTTAGTGCTATTATGTTTGGGGGATAATTTTTCTCTATCTTTAGTAGCATGAAGTGAGCATAGTTTTATTGAAACATTTGAGTTATGGCCTAATTTTAGGATCTTCCTTCACTTTGCCTAGTTTGGATAGTAGATAACTTAATAAATAGTCATGATTCATAGAGATAGTTAGTACTTGTGTTCCAATAGTGATCTCTTAGACTACATCTTGGTTACTGGATGATGCTCAAGTCATGCCAACTCATTTGGAAAAATTAATATCCCCGTATTTGCATTTGTACATATGCATATGTGTTAGTGATACTTCACACCTCGAGATCAATGGAGCCGTTGATCTAATATAAAATTGGACAACATCTCCCTTGTCCAATGAACAATTTACACATACACACAAACACCCACATAGTATAAATGGACTCTAGCCTAAAAACATGTATATATCATAAGGAAATAAAGACATCACAGTATGAAAAACTGTAAAACTCACCCAAGCTACCCCCAGGGCAGGCGCGTAACAAAACCACAACACAAAGTCCAACAGAGGACTCAAAAATACAATACTACACCAATGAATCACAAATACGTGTCCACGATATATAAATGAATACAAAGTATAGAACATGCTATAAAAAGAAAATGGAACACGCGGAAGCACCCATCAAATAGAGTCGTGGGGACCCGGGGCTGGCAACTGAGCTCCTCCGGTGAACTATCAACCTGAAAACTATTAGTACAAAGAGCATCAGTCATGAACAGTCAACCTCTAGTGTTTCGATGTTTAACAATATACTAAGGTTTAGTCAAAGTGATCAAGGGTTAAGCTAAATAGGACTTGATGTTTGGTAGGGTAGACCTAGGTTTGATCAGTTTGACAAAGAGTTAGCCAAATAGGACTGGATGTTTGGCAGTGACAATATACTAAGGTATAGTCAAAGTGATCAAGGGTTAAACCAAACAGGACCTGATGTTTGGTAGGATAAACTCAAGTTTGATCAGTTTGACAAAGGGTTAAGCCAAATAGGATCTGGTGTTTGGAAGAGTGAATAGAACCCAGGGATGGTCAGTTTGACCAAGGGATAAGCTAAACAGGACTTGATATTTGACAGAGAGACTAAACTCATATCTGGTCAGATAGACTAAAGGATTGAGCCAAACAGGACTTGATGTTAGGCAGAGAGAAGTCTAGTCAGGATTAAGATGACTAGCAAAGAAGTCATTATGAAGGAAGAAATCCTGGTGAGTGAAGCTGGGTCCTAGTGAGTGACGCTAGGTGGAAGAAATCCTGGTGATTGAAGTTGGTTTTCTAGTGAGTGAAGCTAGGTGGACGAAGTCCTGGTGAGTGAAGCTGGGCAAGAAGTCTTGACCTACAGGGTTGAGCATGAAGTCCTGGTCGAGGATCGGGTAATGGAGTCTTAGCCAAGTGAGGACTACAGACAAAAGTAGAGACGGGTCTAGGATCGAACATCTCGAGATCCGGGAGCCTCGGAGGCCAAGCACAAAGTCTTGGTCCGGGGGACCGAGTAAAAGACTTAGCTGAGCAGGGATCGCTGATAGAAGTAGAGACGGATCGAGGTCGGACGTCTCAAGATCCGGGTTCTAGGAGGTTGAGCAAAAATATAACCAGAGGTCCCGGTTGGCAAAAGGTAACTTCTCCAAGGTGGAGTAAGTGAGGACGCGTTCCCTGGGAAAGGGAACAGTTGGCGTCGGTTTGACCTAGTATTTCAGGTGAAATCAAAAGTCAGAACCTAGGATTCTTTGCCTGCTTGTTGTATGTTCTGTTATCTTGCAGGTACCTGGAGTTGGAGGCAAGATAGGAGAGCAAACGCAAGAAAACAGGTTGCTGGGAAGAGCTTCCTGGGCACCTGAATGGTATCAGGTGCCCTAAGGCTCAGGCGCCTTGTATTGGTCAGGCGCCTGATTCATCCCAGACACCTGGGAAGGGAGCCTTATCCCCTTAGCCGAGTTCGCTGCTACGGATCAGTTTTGACCGCTTATGAGGCGCCCCAAAAGCTTATCAGGCACCCAAGAAGCTAGTATAAAAAGGGGTTCGACCCCTCACTTCAACATATCAAGTTTTCCATCTGCTCATTCATTCTGTGCAAAGTAAAAGTGCTCAAGACGAAGCTCTGCGACCAAGGAGGCTCCAACAGGAAGTGAGCGACGCTTCGGAGTTCCAGATTGGTCGGGATCATTAAGTTTGTTTGGTTTGCTTTTAATTTATAAGTTGTAATTATTCTTTATATTTGCGCTTACATTTCAAATTGTAAGACGAGTTTTCTACGCCTCCGGAAATTTTGAAAAGGAGACTAATAGTGGGCTCACGCCGAGTACATAGATCTTAGACGTACTGACCCTGGGGGGTTAGGAACCAAGTAAATAAATCACACGTGTCTATTGCTTTATTTATTATTCCGTTGCGTATTAACTTTTCTGATAGAAAGACGATTGATCGAACGACAAGTTTTAGGAAAATGTTCGAGTCAATATTCACCCCTCCCCCTCCATCGACACCACCGATCCCACAAAAACAAAATATTATGACGGGTGGTGAGTCCAAGTGGACTCTGCAGGTATAGAGAAAGATATGCATGGCCAAATAAATAGCAGACTAAACTATTCGAAAACAACTAGATACAGTCTCAATAGGTATATCAAAATATGCATAACTGAAAGTAACAACTGAATGTATATACCAGAAATTAGCCTATCCTGATCATAAAATGGAATCGTATCTTACGAGAAAGTGCAGGGTCATCAACCATACAAATGGTATATCCTGTATATGCATGTCAAACATATACAGCAAATAAATGCAACAATCACAATCAAATGCACAATGCATCATATACATATGATGCAATGTCATAGTCACCCCCTAACGCCAATCCAGCCACCAAGGCATGTCATATGCGTCAGCCGAGTAGGTAGAGCTGTGACACTATCCACACTCTGCCATCACTACTCCTGAGTGACTAAGTGGACAAGATGCTGGTAGAATAAACACTCCGCCTCATGTATATATGGGGGAGATATCTCTCTCATCTTCTCTCGTCTATGGGAAGAGAAGGGATCCCTACCTTCTACCACGCTCCGAAACCACTACCCATGAGCGGTCGAGCGGAGCAGTACAGAGCAAATGCACACACCCAACAGTATCCACTAACCCATGAGTAGTCGTGTATGCAAATCATGTGCCAGAAGATGATAGGCTCAACCATAAGGGACTCACCAATCACCGACATACAACAATATAGGGATGGTGCATGACTCTAACACATGCAACCCCTATCAGGTCATCGACACATAACTCAACCTAACATGCACAGGTCGTAAACATGTATCGTAACCCAATCATCATATCTAGATACACATGCAAGTATAACTAGAATCAATCAATGCAATCATTCAGTGGTATGCTATCCTATGTCTACATACTCATGTTCGTATCAATGCTATACAGAATCAGATAACAATAAACGAGACTATATAGAAGGAAATCTAAATCATATCCAAGATCAAGCATAGTATCAAGCAGGATAACAAACGGTAGCAAAATTAAGATAAATAAAATCTACTGCATAAATAATCAATAGTCATGCATAAAGGTAAAGTGAAACTACAGATACAAGCAAGAAGTACCCTCCTCCAAATAGAAGAAGTCCATATTAAATACAAGGAGAACCACCCGCCAATAATCCACCACAATAATCCAAATCAAGTCCCTGTATCAAGGGCATATTTGTTTAGCTATTACACAAAAATGATAACTAGCTAATAAATCTCTAATCCATACTAGGGTTAACCTAATCCTTCTCTTTCCATTTAATTACCACTAATTAAATGTAAGATTTCTAATCTCTTCGCGTAATTAAGATTAGGTTCATTTTAGGTTTACTCACAAATACTAGAATCATTTAACTAATCCTGCAATTAAATGATTAGTTGTGAATCAATTTTTCGTATTTAGTCTAACTTAGTTTCCAAAGAAGACTACATCATTTCCAATTGTTCTAGATTAGACTACACAACATCATAGGATTTAGATGAAACAAAACTAATCAAGATCACCTCCTAATCAACCTCTCAACAAAGTATCACATAGATGGTATTCAATCCAAATTCTTGTATTAATCCAACAATTAACCTATTGCTCCAATTGAACTAAATAGCCACAACAAACTATACGATGTTGATCCAATCACCAAACCAAACAAGAATCAATTAATCTATCTAGGCAAGTATAACATGATAACATAGCAGATCACAATAACAGCTAAAGTCACGCCCCTTCTGTGATCTGAACCCAAGGAACAACACCCAATACTAAGAAGGAACTGATCCGACCACTTACCTGATCTGAGTAGCTCTCCACGGCAAGGAATCCCAATCGGCACAGTGAGTTGAAGCAGGGAGGAAGCAATGGAACCCAAATCCAATTTCAAATTAAACTTGTCATCACACACACAAGAATCAATTCGTGTTCAACTCCTCAAATCCAATCCTTCAGTTTTCTAGCAGGAAACAAAGCAATTAAGCATGCTCAGATCGAAATCTAGCTACTCTGGTTAATCTAGAAATCTTCTTACCTCTGATAGCTCTGCAGAAGCTCCACTGCCCACGTCTAGTAGATCAGGCAATGGACACACAGAAATCTCCTCCCCAATCTCGTTACCTCTGATCGATGGAGAGGCTGAGCATTGGTTGAGACCCAGGCTAGGCATGGCGATGAGGGATACCTTCTCCGATCAGATCCAAACCAGTAGAGGGGACGAGCTGGGTTGCCGACTTCCACCGTGATATGGCCAACGAAGTTGTGCTCTGACGCAGAAGGGTTAAGATCGAGGACTGTCCACTCGATTCCCAAAGATAGGTCCCTCGTGGAGGTGGGAGTGATGGAGCTCGTTGCCGGTGTCAATCGAGATGGAAGGAGGAGAAGAAATCGGGTGGAGAAGATGACAGAGGTGGCTTTGTTTCGATCGAGAAGTGAGGAGCAAGGCGAAAACACTGAGTCCTAACATCCCTTATGTATGGTCTTTTACACTTTAGCCCAAAGGTTTTGCCTTTTTACAATTCTACACCTAAGTTTTATATTTCTAACTTGTTAGCCCCTTGTAATGTTTAGTTTTGAACCACTTTAATCCCCTAAACCTCGTCCGAAGGCCCGAAAACCCTAGAACCTACTCAGGTACCTTCCGAAAATTTTCGAGACCCAGTCAAAAGTGGAAGATTTAACATTTTCCCCCACTAACAAAAATTTGATCCTCAAATTTTGTTATACACTATAGTAAACACCATCAAGAAGTATGTAGTTATAAATATTGAACAGTAACTAACCCTATATACCTCAGGTGAATAAGTGGGGGTAGCGCACTCGGATGATATCCTCATGCTCCCAAGTTGCCTCCTCATCCGAGTGATGCTGTCATCCGATTTTAACCAGTCGGACTGTCTTGTTCCACAACTGACGCTTACGGTGATCCAAAATTCATACAGGAACCTCCTTGTAATTCACGTCAGGCTACAGTGGAACCAAGACATTTGACAGCATATGTGAAGGGTCTAGTACATATCTCCTCAGCATAGATATATGGAATACGTCGTGAATGCCGATAATAGAAGGTGAAAGAGCCAAATGATAAGTCACTGCCCTAATCCTCTCCAAAATCTAAAAAGGGTCGATATAACGTGGAGCAACCTTACCTCGAAGACCAAACCGGTTCACCCCATTCATGGGTGAAACTCACAGAAATACATGATCACCTATGGAGAACTCCAGAGGTCTCCGTCTCTGGTCGGCATAACTCTTCTGACGATCCTGCACCTTGGACATCCTGCATCTGATGATGCGGACTAATTCTGCCTCGTGTTGATCTCTCTGAGTTCCTAATAGTTGGGATTCCCCAACCTCCTCCCAGAGGCTGGGCATCCGACAAGGCCTACCATACAACGCCTCATACAGTGTCATCTGAATAGTCGCATGATAGCTGTTGTTGTAGGCGAACTCAACAAGATGAAGATGATCCTCACAACTACCTCCGACATCCATCACATAGGCTCTCAGCAAGTCCTCTAAAGTCTGGATACTACGCTTTGACTGTCCATCGATCTACGGATGGAAGGCGGTACTAAATCTGAGCTTGGTATCCATGACCTTCTGCAGACTCAGCTAGAAGCGTGAGGTGAAACCTGGATCTCAATCTGAGATAATACTTAACGATATGTCATGTAATCTAATGACCTCTCTGCAATATATCTCTGCCAATCTGTCCAGGGAATTGGTCCTCTGAATAGCTAGAAAGTGCTCGGATTTGGTTAATCGATCAACGATCACCCAAATCGCGTCAAGGCATCATCTGGTCCTAGGCAGACCCACCACAAAATCCATAGTAATATGCTCCCACTTCCACTCGGGAATGGGAATACTCTGAAGTATCCTAGCAGGTCTTTGGTGCTCTGCTTTAACCTGTTGGCATACTAGGCATCAGGCTACGAAATCAGCGATGTCTCGCTTCATTCCATTCCACCAGTAGGAACGTCTCAGGTCCCGATACATGTGGGTGTCACCCGGATGGATAGCGAATCCGGAGCGATGTGCCTCCTATAGTAGCTCCTCCAGAATAGGGTGTGCCTCTGGTATGCACATCCTCCCACGGAAATACAAGACACCCTCATTGTCCCGGGTGAAATCAGACTACTGCTTGGCTGCCGAGGAACTGTAGATGCTGATCACTCGCCTGAACCTCTCTGATCCTCATCCGAATAGATGACTGAGCAACCATGGTCGCCAGAATACCCCTCATAGTCTGACCCTGCTCCTCTAGACCCAACTCTGAGAAGTTTTGAACTATCTTGGTAACCAGAACTCGGTGGTAAGCCAATACTCCTCTGGACTTCCTACTCAGGGTGTCAGCAATGACATTAGCTTTCCTAGGATGGTATCTAATGATACAATCGTAGTCCTTCAGGAACTCCATCCACCTCCTCTGTCGGTGGTTGAGCTCCTTCTGTGTGAATAGGTACTTGAGGCTTTTATGATCCGTGAATATCTCAAAGGTAATCCCGTACATGTGGTGCCTCCAAATCTTCAAAGCAAAAAATGATGGTTGTCAACTCTAGATCGTGTACCGGGTAGTTCTTCTCATGCTCCTTCAGCTGTCGAAAAGTATAAGACACTACTCGCCCATGCTACATCAGAACGGCACCCAATCCCTGATAGGGCGCATCCTTATAAAGCACAAATTCGTCCTCTCCTAATGGTAGAACGAGGATAGGTGCTGACACTAACCTTTGCTTTATCACCTAAAAACTTGTCTCGCAGACCTTTGACCAGGTGAACTTCACGCTTTTCCTGGTAAGGCATGTCAACGGCATAGCGATGCTAGAGAAACCCTCTACAATACATCTGTAGTAGCCAACCAATTCCAAGAAGCAGCGAACCTCCTGAACTGACTTCGGCTGCTCCCAACTGGTGACAACCTCGATCTTCTAGGGGTCTACTGAAATACCTCTACCGAAAACCATGGGCCCCAAAAAATAGACTGAGGGTAGCCAGAACGCGTACTTGCTGAACTTCGCAAATAAACACTCCCGTCTGAGAGTCTCCAAAACAATGCGAAGGTGTTGCTCGTGCTCCTCCTCGGAACGCGAATAGATCAAGATATCATAAATGAAGACAATAACAAACTAATCTTGGTACTCTAGGAATATACAGTTCATCAAATCCATAAATACCGCTGGAGCGTTGGTAAGCCCAAATGACATTACCAAAAACTCATTATGCCCATATCTAGTGTGAAAAGCTATTTTCTAGATGTCTAAGTCTCTGACTCTCAACTTGTGATATCCGGACCGCAAATCAATCTTAGAATACACTGATGTATTTCTGAGCTGATCAAACAAATCCTCTATCCATGACAAAGGGTACTTGTTCTTGATGGTTACTGCATTTAATTATCTGTAGTCAATGCATAACCTCAAAGAACCATCATTCTTCTTGACAAACAGAACCGGTGAACCCCAAGGAGATACGCTCGGTCTGATAAGCTCTTTGTCCAGTAACTCTTGGAGTTGGACCTTTAGCTCGTCCAACTCTTTTAGTGCAATACGATAAGGAACTTTAGATGTCGGCATAGTCCCCGGAATTAGCTCAATGGTGAACTCTATCTGTCTCCTGAGAGGAAGAGTCAGTAGCTCCTCTAGAAATAAGTCTGGAAACTCCCAAACCACTAGAATATCCGGAAGTGAGGTGCTACTACTATCGTCTACGCTAATCATCGATAATAAGAAAGCCTGGTAGCCCTATGATAGCAATCTCTATGCCTGGAGCACAGAAATAACAGATATGTTGTCATCTCGGATACTGGTGAAATCCTACGAGGGTTGGTTCGAAGGTCGAAAGGTGACCACCCTCGTTCGGCAATCAACAGTGGCATGGTACGTTGTAAGCCAATCCATGCCGAGAATGATGTCAAAATCTTCCATCTCGAGTACCAGCAAGTCTATGGTGAGAACCATACTACCGAAGCCCAGTGGGCAAGCTCTGACCTCCTGAGTGATAACCAATATCTCAATAGACGGTATGGGCACAGATAGATGTTATAACCTAGGGGTAGGTATCCTACCAATCCTAGCCATGAATATCCGTGAAATAAAAGTATACGAGCTACCAGTATCTACTAATAAGTCTTCAGGAATTGAATATAAGGAAATAATACCACGGAAGACCGATCCCTTAGCCCTTTGACCCTCCTCTCAGGTAACTGCATAAACCTGTCTGGTCTCTGGCGGTGGAGGTAGGGGTGGATACTGTTGTGGCTACGGCGGTGGCAGAGACTAAGACACTGATGCTCCAACATACAGCTGAGGTTGATACGGTGTAGTCTGATAAACTAGGTATAGTGGATACTGCTGTGGCTACGACGATGGCAGAGACTGAGACACTGATGCTCCAACATACAACTGAGGTTGATATGGTGTAGTCTGATAAACTAGGTAATACTGAGGCTGGGGCATGTACTGCTGCAGTGGTCCTGAAACAGAATCCTGTGATGTTGATGGGGTACTGATGTGCTCATATCCGTGCATGCTATACACCGCTGTTGGAGGGGTTGTCTGCGGTGGACAGAAAGAATGCTGAGTCTTCCGTCCTCCTCTTTGAGGTCCTGACTGCGCTGAATGTCCACTCTGTTCTATAGCTCCAGTCTTCTTATTCTATGACTTCAGCGTACAGTCTTGGCTCATATGTCCTGAGAGCTTGTAGTAGAAACATACTATATGCCCTACGGGATAGTCTGTCGTGGAATGCTCACTAGACCCACACAGTGTGCACTGGAAGCTACTAATCGTCTTCTTCATCTGGTGCTGCTGAGAAGACTGGGAGGACCCTCCTGCATAACGACCAGACTTCCGAGGCTGGGAAGACACCCCAAAAGTGCTCTGAGCTAACTGACCCTGACCGCCATGCTTTTGTCTGGTGGTCTGCGGTGGCTGAGTCTAAGCTAAACCCTGAGCTGACTCCTTCCCTTTCTCCTTCTGCCCATTCACCTACTATTGTGCCATCTCTATCAAAAGGGCTTTCTCTAAAGCCTCACGGTAAGATGTCATACTGAAATCGGCAATCCGAAGTCTAATGTACCCAGCTAGTCCCTGGGTAAAGTGAAGCATACAGGATTTGTCCTCAGCGCCTAACTCATGATAGAATTCATCCAAACAGTTGAATTCTACATTATACTCCATGACCATGCGGCTCCCCTGCTGGAGAGTCAAGAACTCCTGACGATGAGACAACTGATATGCTACTAGAATGTACTGGCTCTCAAATGCCTCTCAGAAGATGGCCCAAGTGAGGCTCTACTCTCCAATGATCATACACTGCGAGGCCCACCAGGAAACTGCATCATCCCATAAATGATAGGCAGTCAGCTCTGCCTTCTCCCACTCTGAACACACCATATAGTAGAATGTACCTCTAATGTCTCTATCCAGGAGCGGGCAACTCAGGGGTCAGGTCCTCCATGGAACAAAGTGAATCAGCCTTTCACCGACTCTGCAAGTGTTGGTATTCATGGTCTGGCTCTAGCCTAGTCCGTCGGAACAATAGGATCCACCAGTGGAACTGAGGTATGTGCCACAACAGTAGCTGCAGGTGAAACTGTGGGAAATCCCAGAGCAAGAGCCACTGGTGGGGCCGGGTAAACTGCCGGAGTAGGAACAACTAGCGATGTCGTTGAATATCCCGTAGGAAGTACTGATGAAGGTATGGACGCATACGCAAAGGTCGGCAACACTGAGGGTGTGGGTACTGCTGGATGCACTACAGGGGGTGCCGATGGTGGTACTACTAGATACAGAAATGCGGACACCACTAGAGGTGTAGCAGTAGGTACCCCTAATGGTCCAGCTGAGTATACGGTAGCAGGTACCGATGCTAGTACTGTGAGGATAACTGGTGTAGTAGTCACGGGTGGAACGGTTGAAACCGCTGACAACAGTGGAGATGGGGCCCTCAGAACACTTGGAGGAGTCCGTCATTGACTCACCAGCCCCGTCTTCGTCGGTCTCTCAGGTGACCCTGTCACCGGAGATCCTATAGTAGTCTTATGTGGCTACCCTCGACCACGTCTCGGTGTGCGAGCACGTCCACGCCGAGTCATACCTGTTATAATATTACCTATTGATTACCAAAGGTATAAATCAACTAACCTTAACAGATTATACAATTGACGCCTGGAGATGTCCCATTGCCGCCAGGTCCCTGAGTATAAATCACGTCACGAAAACAACTTCAAAGATTTGATATGTACTCGGGTAGATCTCATCAAACTTGAGATCCGACACCTACTGAATAATTATTAGATTTAACTCTGACAAATCAGAAAAGACTCGCCAAAACCTCAGCTCTGACACTAAAATAAATTGGTATCAGATAAACGCTGAGAGATCCACAAACACCCGAGGTATCTCGCAACATGAGCTCTGATACCAAAATAAATTGTCACGCTCCGAGACCAACGGAGCCACTAATTCAATATAAAATCGGATAGCATCTCTCTTGTTCGGTGGATAATTTATACATACACACAAACACCCACACAGTATAAATGGCCTCTGGTCTCAAAACAGATATATATCATAATGAAATAAAGACATCATAGTATGAAAAATCGTAAAACTCACCTAAGCTACCCTTAGGGTAGGCGCGCAGCAAAACCACAACACAAAGTTCAACAGATGACTAAAAAATACAATACCGCACAAATGAATCACAAATACAAGTCCACAATGTAGGATCGGTGTCGGTCGATAGAGGGGGGGGTGAATATCGACTTGAACTTTTGTGGGAAAACTTCGTCGTTCGTTCGTCTTTCTATCAAGGTTAGTACGCAGCGGAAATATAAAATAAAATAAAGAAAGACACAGCAAAGACTCGTGGGATTTACTTGGTTCCCAACCCCCTAGGGTCAGTACATCCAAGGCCTAAGTACTCAGCATGAGTCCTCTAGTGATCTCCATTCCGAACTTTCCTCAGGCGGAGAAACTCGTCTTACAATTTAGATTTACAAGTACAAATAAATAAAAGAAAGTACTGTTGGTTTCGATTGCATCGAGATTCCTCTCCATGTCCCCGGAATAAAATTTTATTAATTAAAACAAATCCGGATGGAAAGAAACTACCCAAGCGACTGTTTTCATCATCGTACTAATCGATTGAGTGATCGCTTGAATAAACTTGTTGTTCAAGCAATCTAACTCTTCTAATCGATTAGCCACGGAATAGACGATGATTTGATCGCCGATTTTGTGTTTGATTTCTGTGTCCATGACATAAACATGAATACAATTAAATAGAAGCATAAAAACAAAAGTTATACCTTTTGTTTTACCTCGTGATCTTCTACCATATTCCTATCCTCTTCTTGGACATCATGTGGGCAATGATCCTCCAAGAAACGAAGTCACCAAAGCCTCCTTCTTCCTTCTCTTTGCTTACGCCGACCACAAGAGGAAGTTGTTCTTCCTTACCTTGCGCCGCCGACCACCAACCTAGCTCCTCCTCCTTGCGCCGCCGGCCAACTCCAAGCCTCAAGGATGCACTGGCCAAAGGAAGAAGAGTAGAGAAAGAAGAAGAAGATGAGGAAGAAGAGAAAGAACCAAACCCTAATCACCTTTCTCCCTTCTTCCACCTTGCGGCGCCAAAACACCACCAAGGATCCTTTCTTCCTCCTTGTGCCGCCGGCTCTAGCCTCCTTTGTGGATGCTCCGGCCAAAGAGGAGAAGAAAGGAAGAAGAAGAAGAAGAAGAAGAAGTAGAAGAAGACTCACCCTCCTCTAATGCCTCCTTGTTGCCGCCGGCCAAGATGGTTGCGCCACAACCCTAGGAGAGAGAAGGGAGAGAGATAGAGAGAGGAGAGGAGAGGCTTAGGGTTCATTATTGTGACTTGGTCTTATGACTCATGAGGTATATATAGGCTACAATAGGGACTATGAGGAGGAGTTGGTTTTGATCTCCTAATGAATCCTAAGTCCGATCCATTAATGATAACCCGTTCCACTAATGGGTTATCATTGAACTACCGCACCAACCCCCATAAATAAATATGGGCTCCACCATATTATGTGTACATAATCTCCCCGTATTTAAGATCTCGCATGTCCATTAATTAATTAAATTACTGACAATTTAATTAATTAATATCCAACTCCATAAGTAGTACCACTCAACCTTATCATCATGTCGGACCAAGCCCACCTGCAGGATTTACATGATGAACATTATGAGCTCCTCAAGGGGACTGTTGGTGCAGGTAGCACCTAAGTCGAACCAGGATTTTGATAATGGCAAAGGGTTCAAAAGTTAAGATGTTATGTTGATCTAACATGTTCACTAAGTGTACAGGAAAAGAAGCCCTAGGTACACTAGGCACGAAGTCCTGGTCGAGGACTGGGCGCGAAGCCCTGGCAAGGAGCTGGGCACCGAAGACCTGCTCGGAAGGTGGGCACGAAGTCCTGGTCGAGGACTGGGCACGAAGCCCTGGCAAGGAGCTGGGCACCGAAGACCTGCTCGGAAGGTGGGCATGAAGACCTGGTCAGGTGCATCGGGCAAAAGTCCAACCGGAGGAGCCGGTTGACAAAAGGTAAACTCTCCTGAGAGGAGTAGGTGAGGACGCGTTCCCCGTCGAGGGAACAATAGGCGTCGGCTCGACCTAGGGCTCCATTTTGGAGACCCAAAGTCAGAACCAAGACAGCTACGGCTGTAAGACTCACTAACATGCTTGCTTTGTTTTATTTGGTACTAACCCTAGATGCAGGACCAAAGGAACAAGTTTCTGCAGCTCAGAACGCCCAAAAGGAGAGGGGCAGCAGCTGGGCAGGGTGCCCCGGAGGTCCCGGGCGCCCCCAAGGTGAAGGCAAGACAAGCTAAGCAAGTAATGCTTCGGAAGCTCACTGGGGAGGGCGCCCCCGTGCTCCCGGGCGCCCCGGATGTCTCGGGCGCCCTGGGTCCAAGCCAACGAAGCAGATAGAGGTTAAGACACTGAGAAGCCAGCTGACCGAGTCAACCGGGGCGCCCCCAGCGTCCCGAGCGCCCACAGTCAACTCTCAGCCCTATTCAAGTGGGATAAGGGCTGACCGAGACTTGTCCGGATCGACTGACACGTGGGGGGGCGCCCCCAACGTTCAGGGTGCCCCAGGAGGCTATAAATAGTCCCTCGACCCCAAGGCTTCACAGAACAACTTTCTAACACTTCTACGCTCTTCGACTCAAACGCGCTGCTCCAGAACCCTTCCATTTCGAGATTCCAAGCGCCGACGACGACCCTCCGCACCGAAGTACAATCCATACCGGGCGTCGATCACGAAGAGTACAACTATTATATTTACTGCAATTTACTTATACAATTCTTGTAAACCTTTTGCGCTCATATAGAATTGCCCGCTGTAAACGGTCAACGACCGTGGGCCTTGGAGTAGGAGCCGACCGCGACTCCGAACCAAGTAAAACCGCCTGAGTCTTTGTGTTGTGTTTTGTTTATTCCGTTGTGTATTTTCTCTTAAAGTCTTATCCGAAAATGATTTACGATATTCACCCCCCCTCTATCGTTATTCTCAATCCAACAAGTGGTATCAGAGCGGGGAAGCTCAAATCTGGTGCAACCACCAATTTGAGAATTTTTTTTCGGATTTCTTTTTAAACTATTTTCGAATTGTCATCGTTAATCGAGGTTGGTGCAACACCCCTCGATAAATATTTTTTTTCTTCCCGCACTACTAATCCAAGACCAAGTCTTGGGATATTTCTTTCTTTTTACTCTTATTTTCAGATAAATTCTTAAATGGCCATGCAAGAAGGCTTCAGTACCGCAAGACCGCCGCTCTTTAGTGGGGAGGACTTCTCCTACTGGAAGAGTAGAATGGAGGTCCACCTGAAAACTCAGGTGGACATGTGGATAATCATCCAGTCTGGACTGGAGATTCCAAAGAATGTTGAAGGAGTGCCACAGTCTTACGCTGAGTGGGACACCGCTCTGAAAAGAAAAATCGAGGCTGATGCAAAAGCAACCCAGACACTTCAATGCGGCCTGACCAAGGAAGAGTTGAATCGGGTAGGACCATTCAATAGTGCAAAGGAGCTGTGGGGTAAGCTGATTGAGCTGCACGAAAGAACTTCAGATACTCGAATCAGCAAGAGAGATCTCCTCCTGAACAAGTTGTACACGATCAAGATGAACGACAACGAAACAGCAGCCCAGCTCCACGCCAAAATTCAGGAGTTAATGAACGAACTACACACAATCGGTCACAAGGTAGAAAACCGTGACCTGATAAGGTACGCTCTTAATGCTTTCCCGAGAAACACCTTGTGGGCATCTATGGTAGATGCGTACAAGGTTTCAAGGGACCTTTCAAAAATTAAATTAGATGAACTGTTTTCAGAACTTGAGTTACATGAGCAAACTAACTGCACCCTGGCCGAGAAAGGTATTGCCTTTGTTGCAGGTAAAGCTGGAAAGACAACCAAGAAGAAACTTCAACCTGCACCCGAGTCTGATTCAGACTCAGACTCAGAAGACAACGAAGGAGATCGACCCAAGCTGGTCCGGCTTGCCCGGAACTACTACAAGGAATTGAAAAATCAATCCAACAGAAGAAAAGCCAGCCGAAAGAAGGACGATCCAGCTGAACCAACGAAGAACAAATCATGTGTGACTTGTTTCGAATGCAACAAAAAGGGTCATTTCAAATCGGAATGCCCTAACCTAAAGGAAGCTAAGAAAGCAAGAAGAAAGAAGGCTCTTCAAGCAACGTGGGACGAGTCTTCCTCCGAAGAAGAAGAAGAAACCCCACAGTCGAACCTGCTTGCACTAACCGCCTCAGAAGAAATCGAGACCGAGTCAGAATCGGAACCGGACGACGACAAACTCACATTCAGAGGATGGCAGAATCACTGTAAGTGGTTTTTCTAGAAGTCAATTAAACGAATTAATTACATATCTTTCTCGAGACTTGGCAAAAGCTAAACTCCGAGTGGAATCTCTCCGACAGGAAGTAAAACTCCTGAAAGAGGGAGCTGACTCTGGATCCTTAACTGAGAAGGTTCAAGACGGAACCTCTACTCAAGTTGAAAAACTTGAGAAAGAGAACTCCTCCTTGAAAACTCAAGTCAAGGACCTTAGAACAGCATTAGAACGGTTCACTTCTGGTTCCAAGGGTCTAGACATGATTCTTGGAAAACAGAAGATGGTTCTAAATCGATCCGGATTAGACTATAGATCCAAATCTAGACAAAGATCCTACTATGCTGTACTGAACCAGTCCAGACCTAAAATTCAGGCATGGGTACCCAAACTATGCCTGAACAAACAAATTGGATCAAATTAGTATTGGATCCCCAAGGACAAGATTCACATCTTGCCGAACCATTATCGTGGCTTTAGTCCAGGGGGGCTAAATTAAAAACAATATTTATAGTTAGATAAATTTCAATTCTTGTTTTCAAAATTGCATGATTGCTTGTTTATTTAATTTCTGCAATCTACCATGCTTAGACTTAGGAATGGTTAGTTTAAGGACTGAACCAACTTAACTGAAATTTGAACAACATAGTATTGTGTGGCGGTGAGATGATAGTACGTTAGGGAAGCCAATTCTAATAAGGTCAAGTATACTCTACTTGGTCTTTTTAGACTGGTGAAACTAGCTGAAGCTACCGATCCAAGACCCAAGCTAGTTAGACCAGAATTTTTCAAAAAATAATTTTGAAAATGAAATTTCATTAAAAGGCTTTATCAAGGAAAGGGTTGATGATCCAATAAGGCTACGGCCAAAGAAGGCCTAGTGTCTCGCCAAGACCTGGAAGCCAATTTTTGAAATTCAAATTCAAATTATTCTTTGTAAAATTCGAATCTAACATAAATTTTCAGTTAATTATAGATTCAAATTTTTTTAAAATAAAATCAAAATCAACTGTTTTCAAAATTAATTTAACTTTTTCAAAATAAATCATGATTTAAAAAAAAATTAATTTTATCTACTAAAACCTGTCTCACAAAACTTATAAGGCTAACGTGATTGATAACCCTAGATAGGGTGAGACGGTAAAATTTAACTTAATCGAAATTCATTTAATACCTGTATTGTTGTTTAAATACAAACATTAAATTCTATAGTTTAGAACGGCATTGACCTAATACTAGTCAAACCATGGTCAAAATAGTCAAACCATGGTCAAAATAGTCAAACCATAGTCAAAGCAGTCAAACCATAGTCAAAGCAGTCAAATCATGGTCAAAACAGTCAAATCATGGTCAAAGTAGTCATACCATGGTCAAAATAATTAAGTCATGGTCAAATGGTCAACAAGACAACAAAGTTGTCAATTCACACCTAACCCAGGCGCCCGTGACTCCTCGGGCGCCCCGCACTACACTTTCACTTCTCTCAAGGAAAAAAAACCTGCCATTATCACTTAACCAGGGCGCCCCTAGTACCAGTCAAAGGCAGCAATGCTGCCATCCAAGTCTGACCGGGGCGCCCGGGACATTGCGGGCGCCCCCGACCAGTATAAGGACACTGCCACAAGGTAGAAACCCCTGTCCCGGGCGCCCGAATCTCCTCATCTTGCCACACCAAAATCCTTTCTTCTCTCTAACTCTCTACCTTCCAAGGTGACCAAGTGACCTTCTTGCTTCCTCAACCTCGACCATGCCTCCCCGAACGGCTAGTCGGTATAATTTTTTTTTCCTTTTCTCTTACGCATTTAAAATTATTTTTCGTAAATTCCTTCCTTTAAATGCATGTTTCTTATCTTAGAAAACGCCGAGAAAACCAATCAGACCCCGGTACCGAACCTAGTCCCGATCCTAGGTTCCCAACCTTAGAACTTTGCAATAGATTTGCTCGAACAACATATAAACCCATAAAGACAAGTTACCTAAATAGGCAATTCTTCACTCAATCTTGTCCCTTGGCCATGAATGTTATCAACTTTTACCAATTAGACAACCTTGTATTCTGCACTCATCCAATTAACACATCCTTATGTGCAGAATTCTATAACAACATAATTAGATAGGATGGTCTTATGTTCGTCACCACCGTTCAAGGGATACCCTTTGTTAGTGATATGAGAGAAATGTCCTAGGCAATCGCCTTATGATTGTAATCATTTATTTTAATAAATGAATATTCACTATTTGAGTATACATGTTTATGTATTTGATTGAGATCTTAAACTCATTTACTGAATATCCGCAATACAATTCACAGCATGAGAGAATTTGTGATGAATTCACAACTAGTGATTATCTCTACATGTGCAATTGTGAAGTATTGAAATTGTCCCTAGTCGATGAATTGATAAATACGGACACTATCAATTCTATTGAGACTAGCATGGGTTATTCTCTAATCAGCTGATTCTCACTGGCTGGTGACATTGGGATGTCCGGAGATAAACATGAATGCTAGTTAAGGGAACTAGTTCATTGGAGTGACTGGCTGTAAAACTTCATATGGTAGTCTACATATAGATATGTCAATGAAGTTCTTACTGCAGCTTAAGTGCGATGTTCCTTTGTCTTGCGGTGTTCAAGTCATCTTGGTCATGGAGACTTATACTTTGACATCTTAAGCAAGCATCTCCAAGGAGGTGTGGACCCAGGATGATTGGGTATAAGCCGAAGTGCCCGAATATGTTTGAACAGCCTACAAAGGATTCACCACTCCTTGCGAGGAGATGTATACCCAAGGCCTATCATCGGATTATTACTCGAAGCCTCTGGCCAGAGCATGACATGTTCAGAGTATGAATCTCTTAAATACATGAGAGTAATTAGAATCCGTAGGACGAGAAAACGTTACTTGGGCTAGGTGTGACGTAGTCAGCCTAGTGGGGACTGACACACATAGACCATGTCCTGAACCAAGTGGGTATAAGATGGTGAAGGGAATGGGGCATGATTCATTATAGCTGTTGAAGGGTTTCAGAATAGTTTCTGAGGTCGACCGTTGATCTTTCGATTAATTGGGGATCATGATGTACTACTAGGTGTCACTCATGATCGTTCTATAATTGGTTAATTATAGACGGCCAACATAAATCGAAAGCCTATTTAGTCACACGCACTACGAGTAATCCGAGGGATTTAAAACGAGTTGAAAATTGGATTTTCCAATCAAGAGAGATTAGGTTTGGTTAAGCCAAACGATAAGTCGAATCTGAATTTTTCAGAGACGCATCGGAAGCGTAAAATGGCTAAGTCTTTTGAAGACTTAATAGATGAATTAAATAAGTTTAATTCATTGGGGCATGGCTTGGATGGGCCGGCCAAAGAGGGTATCCATCCTCTTTGCTTGGTCGGCCACAACAAAGGGAGAGAACCAAGTTTTTGGCTCAACTTATAAAATAAACCAAGTGTGGTTTGTTTTATAAAATTATGGATGATATAAATTTTTATATAATAAACCAAGGTTTGGTTTATTTTTCATGGAAATTAAAATGAACCATGGATTGATATTATCCACTTTGGGCCTAAGCCCTCATGATTTTGCTCTTGGGCTCTCCCAAAAGACCTCATGCCAATGGAGATACCATATTCCTTATAAACCAATGATCTTCCCATGTGTTTTTCAATGTGGGACTAAGTTTTGCACCCTTGCAACCCCTAACACCCTTGACAATCACACCTTCATTGCTCAACCGTTTTCTTGGACTACGACTCTCACAATCCACCTTTTGCTGTTACCCTCCTAGGGATCCTCCCTTTGATGCTCCCTACTCTCACATTACCCTAGATACTCTACACTCCTACTTCTATAGGAACGCTAGAAACCCCTTGGCCAGACGATTTCAGTCTGTTGACCTTCAGGTACAGGACTACGCTCTATATAGAGTTCTAGTCCGCTGCATTCTGCCTTTATCCACTAGAGACGTCGCTACCATGCGACCATTTCACACCTTCCTCCTATATGCATTGATCCATCATCTTGATATCGACATTGGACTCCACATGTTCCATACGATTCTACATACGTCCATTGTTACCACTCAGGGACGGGTACGCACCCCCTATTGCCACATCATCACTTCCATTCTTCATCATCACGGACGTAACATCACCGAAGGTGAGATGGTCGCGATGACTGACTTCGATGAAATAGGTTTTAGGAACTTTTCCCTAGCTGGTGTAGAGGTATCGGGTACCGAGGTTTTGTCGTGGAGGCGTCAGAGAGCCGGACCCCAAATTGACTCGGATGAGGACGTTGAGGTCGATGTAGCAGATCTGGCAGCTAAGGTTCAAGAGCACATATACGAGCCCCCTCCACCGACACTCTACGAGAGAGTGACGCGACTTGAGACACAGATCCAGAGCCTCCGGGAGGAAGTGGAGGCAAATCATGCTGAAGAAATGGAGGCAAATCAGGCCTATTACACTGAGTACATGAGTGCCCGTAGAGCCGATAGGGAGACTAGCGACGCACGATATCATGAGATGATGTCGCTATTTCGATCCTGGCAGCCAGGCTCTTCTGATCATCCCGGTCCCTCCTCCTAGATTTGATTAGCATTGTACTAGTGACTGTTTGACTGTCCCTACTCAGTAGGGTTGACTTGTGTCTGATTATGGTGTGACTATCCTGGTCCTCTCCTTTGACCAGCAGATTTATGGAGTTGACTATTTGCTTTTTCATGATTATCTGATCGTCATCAGTGATTATGCTTGGTAGAATAGCTTCACTCTATTTTTCAGTTTTTAAATTGCTTTACTTGCCTTTTTAGTTTTTAAAATAATTTTAAAAATCGCTTTACTTGATTTCAAAATCAGCTTTTACTTAGCTTGAAATTTTTTTTTTGGATTTTTTTTATAATTTTTTTTACTTAGTTTTCTTTTAAACTACCCCCTTCAAAACTAGGGTTTTTTCGCAAATGGACTTAGCCTAGGCCCAAACCCTAGAACTGCATGCACCTATAGATTTAGAAGCCAGCATCTCACAAGCACCTTAGGGTACTTTTGACTGATAACCTAGAATGGGTTGAGATGCTTAGGTCTTTGCCTTAATTCAAGATGTAGATCAGTGCATCTGCAGTAATTGGGGCACTAAATACAACTTAAACAATAATCAGGTTAAGTGTCAAGTTTAGAAAATCTAACTTGAACAGAACACTTAACTTGACTAACCTTAGCGAAAACTACTGTTTATAACAGTTAGTAAGTAGCTAATTGGGTTAGACAGGACCCTAAAGAGATAATTGAAATTAGTTTGGTTAAGTTTATCTTGCATTGGTTCAGTACAGCATATAAATTTTTTTATGCAATTTATTTACCTTTTTTGCTATATTGCCTTGTTTTTAATATATGGCAAAGGGGGAGAGATAGGAAAGGAGAGAAGTTTTTTTTTAAAACTCTAAATTTTCAAAACTGCTTAAGCTAAGTTTTTTTTTCAAAACTGTTTTCTTCAAAATACTTAAGCTAAGTTTTTTTAAAATTGCTTTCTTCAAAATACTTAAGCTAAGTTTTTTTTTTAAAAAACTGCTTTCTTCAAAATACTTAAGCTAAGTTTTTTAAAACTATTTTCAAAGTACTTAATCTATTTTTTTCTCAAAACGGTTTCAAAAGTACTTGATCTAAAGTGTTTTCAAAATTGATTCTAAGTACTTGACCCAAGCAGTTTTTAAAAATATTTTCTAAGTACTTAAACTTAAGCTATGTTCAAAATACCTCTAAGTACTAAACTTCTCTAATATAAAAGTTTCTAAGTTTCTAAAAAGTACTAAAGAAATTGAAAACTTTTAAAAGCGCTTCCAAGAACTTAAAAGATGTTTTAGAAAATTTCCTACCAAGTTATTTTTCTAAATTTCTAAGTATAAAATTTTTTTTCCAAAAGTGCCCAATCAAAATGTATTTTTGGAAAATATTTTCTAAAACTTCTTTTGAAAAATCTTCTAAGTGTTGAAAAATTAATTCCATTATTTTGACTTAGAAATTTTCAAACCCCCACGAACCTTTGAAAAACCTAGGGGGAGATTCCTTCCAGGGGGAGAAAACTAAACTGTTATATCAATTGTTTCAATTAACTTAACTTTTTGAATCAGGTTGTCATAAATCAAAAAGGGGGAGATTGTTGGTGCAGGTAGGACCTAAGTCGAACCTGGATTTTGATAATGGCAAAGGGTTCAAAAGTTAAGATGTTATGTTGATCTAACATGTTCACTAAGTGTACAGGAAAAGAAGCCCTAGGTACACTAGGCACGAAGTCTTGGTCGAGGACTGGGCACGAAGCCCTGGCAAGGAGCTGGGCACCGAAGACCTACTCGGAAGGTGGGCACGAAGTCCTGGTCGAGGACTGGGCACGAAGCCCTGGCAAGGAGCTGGGCACCGAAGACCTGCTCGGAAGGTGGGCACGAAGACCTGGTCAGGTGCATCGGGAAAAAGTCCAACCGGAGGAGCCGGTTGGCAAAAGGTAAACTCTCCTGAGAGGAGTAGGTGAGGACGCGTTCCTCGTCGAGGGAACAGTAGGCGTCGGCTCGACCTAGGGCTCTATTTTGGAGACCCAAAGTCAGAACCAAGACAGCTACGGCTGTAAGACTCACTAACATGCTTGCTTTGTTTTGTTTGGTACTAACCCTATATGCAGGACTGAAGGAACGAGTTTCTGCAGCTCAGAACGTCCCAAAGGAGAGGGGCAGCAGCTGGGCAGGGCGCCCCGGAGGTCCCGGGCGCCCCCAAGGTGAAGGCAAGACAAGCTAAGCAAGTAATGCTTCGGAAGCTCACTGGGGAGGCCGCCCCCGTGCTCCCGGGCGCCCCAGATGTCTCGGGCGCCCTGGGTCTAAGCCAACGAAGCAGATAGAGGTTAAGACACCGAGAAGCCAGCTGACCGAGTCAACCGGGGCGCCCCCAGCGTCCCGGGCGCCGACAGTCAACTCTCAGCCCTATTCAAGTGGGATAAGGGCTGACCAAGACTTGTCCGGATCGACTGACATGTGGGGGGCGCCCCCAATGTTCAGGCCGCCCCAGGAGGCTATAAATAGCCCCTCGACCCCAAGGCTTCACAGAACAACTTTCTAACGCTTCTACGCTCTTCGACTCAAACGTGCTGCTCCAGAAACCTTCCATTTCTAGATTCCAAGCACCGACGATGACCCTCCACACCGAAGTACGATCCATACCGGGCGTCGATCACGAAGAGTAAAACTGTTATATTTACTGCAATTTACTTATTCAATTCTTGTAAACCTTTTGCGCTCATATAGAATTGTCCGCAGTAAATGGTCAATGACCGTGGGCCTTGGAGTAGGAGCCGACCGCGACTCCGAACCAAGTAAAACCGCCTGAGTCTTTGTGTTGTGTTTTGTTTATTCCGCTGCGTATTTTCTCTTAAAGTCTTATCCGAAAATGATTTACGATATTCACCCCCCCCCCGTCTATCGTTATTCTCGATCCAACAAGGACATCATCATCCTAACGCATTAGGACACGATTTTCTTCTATAATCAACGGCACACCATGTAAATAATATTATTTCCCAATTTACCGGGCCTATTAATTTAATAAATAAATCTCGCCCATTGGTAAATTAAAGAAATAGATATTAAGTACATGTGCCCATTATTATATCGGGATTAAGAGCATGCACACCATAATATCTGAGGTCTGATTCGATTATATAGTCAGTATAAATCAAATCACCTCTAAGTCGGTCCTGCTCAATACACACAAAGTGTACTAGTGTAATTATATAGTCAAGATAGACTAATATCAAATTACACTACAACCATTCCAATGGTTTGTCCAAATCCATCTCGGTTGTGAGCCACTACTTATACTTCACAAGGGACTAATAACATGATCTTCTATGTGGCACTACACACCATGGTATCTACAATGTAAAGTAAAGGACAATATCATATATATCAAATAAAAAATGCAAATAATGACCATGTGATTCTTATTCCAAAATATAGATGTTCATACAAAAGCTAGGCTTTTAGTATACATCCTAACAAGTACAACTTATAAACGAAAAAGCAAACCAACGGAAAATGAAGATCCGACCAATCCGAAAGTCCGAAGTGCAGCCCACTTCCTCCTAGAGCCTCCTTGGTCACAGAGCTTTGACTTGAGTACTTTTACTTCGCACAAAATAACTTAGCAGATGTAAAACTTGATTGCTTGAAGTGAGGGATCGAACCCCTTTTTATACTGCGTTCTCAGGCGCCTCAGGGCTCTTGGGCGCCTGCCACGTGTGGTCAAAATCTGATCCACAGCATCAAATTTAGCGAAGAAATATCACTACCTTCCGAAGTGCCTGGCACCCTCCCAGGCGCCTGGGAAGCCTCAGGCACCTGGTTTACCAGGCACCTGGGAAGGCCTTGCCTTAACCAGGATGCCTAACTTACTAGACACCTAATTCATTCAGGCACCCAGGAAGCTTCTTCCCAGGTTCAGTTTTTCTAGCGTTTACTGTCCTATCTTGCCTCCTACTCCAGGTACCTACAAGACAACAAACACCAGACAAACATACAAATAATCTTAGCCTTAATTTATTGGTTCTGACTTTGGATTTCACCCAAAACCCTAGGTCAAACCAACGCCTAATGTTCCCTTTCCCGGGGAACGTAGCCTCACCTACTCCACCTTGGAGAAGATATCTTTTGCCAACCAGGACCTCCGGTTGGACTTTTGCTCAGCCTCCGAGAACCCGAATCTCGAGACGTCCGACCTCGACCCGTCTCTACTTTTGTCTGCGATCCCCGCTCGACTATGTCTTTTGCTCGATCCTCGACCAGGACTTCGTGCTTGGCCTCCAAGACTCCCGGATCTCGAGACGTCCAACCTCGACCCGTCTCTACTTCTGTTTATTGTCCTCGCTCGGCAAAGACTCCATTGCTCGATCCCCAACCAGGACTTCGTGCTTAGTCCCCCGGACCAAGACTTCGTGCCCAGCTTCACTCACCAGGACTTCGTCCACCTATCTTCACTCATCAGGACTTCGTCCACCTAGCTTCACTCACTAGGACCCAGCTTCACTCACTAGGATTTAGTCCACCTATCTTCACTCACTAGGACCTAGCTTCACTCACTAGGATTTAGTCCACCTAGCTTCACTCACTAGGACCCAGCATCACTCACCAGGATTTAGTCCACCTAGCTTCACTCACTAGGATTTCTTCCACCTAGCTTCACTCACTAGGACCCAACTTCACTCACCAGGATTTCCTCCACCATAATCACTTCTTTGCTAATCATCATAATCCTGACTAGACTTCTTCCAACCTTCAGGTAAATATAATCCCAAACCTCAAGTCTAGTTCGGTTTAATCCCTTGGTCAAACTGACCAACCTTGGGTTCTATTCACTCTGCCAAACATCAGATCCTGTTCGGCTATCCTTTTGTCAACCTGATCAAACCTAGGTTTGCCCTACCAAACATCAAGTCCTATTTGGCTTAACCCTTGATCACTTTGACTAAACATAAGTATATTGTCACTTATAGTTCTTCCAAACATCAGGTCATGTTTGGCTAACCCTTTGTCAAGCTTGATCAAACCTGGGTTCATCCTACCAAACATCAGGTCCTGTTTGGCTTAAACCATGATCACTTTAACTAACCTTAGTATATTGTCAAACATCGAAACCCTAGAGGATGACTGTTCGTCACTGATGCTCTTTGCACCAACAATCTCCCCCTTTTTTATGTTTGAAAATAATCTTAAGTTAGGTTAGGTCTAAGGGTTCTAGGTTTAACACTTGGGAGAAATTAAAAAAATCTAACTTAAGCCTCTCTCCCCCATTGTCACACATCAAAAGGAAATAGCGAATAAAAATTTTGCACCAACAATAAGATTTTCAAAAATATATATATAACTTAAGCCTCTCTCCCCCTTTTGAAAATACTTAAGATAATTTTTAAAAAAAATGATTTTCAAAATTCTTCCTTTTTTAATAAAAAACTAGGTACTTGTTTAGAAAATATTCTGAAAGACACTAAGTACGTTAAAAAACATTGCAACAATAATATATGAATTTTAAAAAAGAATTTGAACTTTCCTAAGTCTGACACAATCCTAGGAATCTTGTTGACCACAAGAAAATTCTTATGTGTCATAGTGATTTTCCATAAATGAATATTTTCAATATATTTTGGTTTTGAAAAATAATAATTCCTTGATTTGGTTTCTTTCCTAGTCTGACACAATCCTAAGAAACCTTGTTAACTACAAGGAAAATTTTCCTAAGTATCTTGGAAAATTTTCCAAATTCAAGATAAAGCATTTTCAAAAATATTCAAGAAACAAAAGGTTTTCAATATAATTCTTTTTGAAAAAAATGGGAATATTGTATTTTCAAAAATAAAGTATATTTTTTAAAAAAAGATAGTGTTTAAAAATATAATATTCTTTGAAATTGAATGGTTCTTTTAATTTGAACCTCCCCCTAAACCTGACACAGTCCTAGGATGCTTGTTGACTACAAGTTGATCTTCCTCTAAATCTTAGGGTTGGATTCAAACGAAAAGAATTTAAAACATTTAAGCAATACTTTGAAGTTTTTGAAAGTATAGGGTTTTTGAGACTCTCAATGTTTCTTTTAATTTGAACCTCCCCTAAACCTGACACAGTCCTAGGAAGCTTATTGACCACAAGTTGATCTTCCTCTGAGTCTTAGGGTTTGATTCAAATGAAAAGAATTACAACAAAAATTTTAAAATAATCAGAAATAAAAATACATTAATTTCTTTTGATTAGGACTCCCCCTAAATCTGACACAATCTTAAGAATCATTAGATCATAAAGGAAACTTCCTATGTGTCTTTAGAGTTTATCTAAATCATAAGAACAATTAACACATATTTTAGAAAAATATTTTTGAAGGAATATGATAGTATTTGAAGAAGTATTTTTCAAAAAATATTTTGAAATGCATAATAACTTTTTGAAACACATTTTTCGAAAGCATTTTGAAAGAAATAAAAATTTTTTGAAAGATATAAATTTTTGAAAAGAATAATTATTGAAAAATACTTTTTCAAAAGAAACATCGACTCCCTTTGAACTTGACGCCTTCTGGCTACCCTTGTTAACTACAAGGACCTCTACCTAAGTGTCTTAAGGGACTTTAGTATTCACCTAGAACGTTTGTGTCTAAGTGTAGGTCAAATAATTTTTGAAAAGATATATAATTTTTAAAATATGTATTTATAGGTAAGCACCCAATCAAGCATGAAATTCATTAAAACATTATTATGTTTAAACATTATTTTGAAAATAAATTTTTTTAAGAAAATATCCTAAAGATTTTGAAATCATTTTCAAAGGCACTTGTTAATTAATTAGTCCTTAACATCTCACCCATTCTAAGTGTCACAATACAAACAAACATGGTTGCCTTATGGGTGTTGTGAGATGCTTGAATAATCTTTTTATTAATTTTATAGATTGCTTAATCTTGAGTTAGATTCAAGTTTAGCAATTAGTAATTTAAAAGTAGATTTCAATAATTGGTTTCCAGGTCTTGGTGAGGCACAGAGACCTTCTTTGGTCGTAGCCTTATTGGATCATCAACCCTTTCCTAGATAAAGCCTTTTAATGAAATGATACTTTCAATCTCTTTTGAAAACTTTGGTCTAACTAGTCTAGGATGTGGCGAGGTAGCTTCGGCTAGTTCCTTAGCTAAGTCGACCAGGTTGGGTACTCCTTACCCTTCCTGACTTCCTAGACCAAGCTTTCCTAACGTAATTTCATCTCGCCCCACCCTACTACTATGTTGGGCAAGAATGAACCAATCTCTTTCCTATCTATCCATTCTAAATTAAGCAAAAAATTAAACATGAATGACATGACAGATATATATTGAAAAATAGACAGATGTATGAGCATGGCATTTATACATGACTCAATCAGGTCAAATCATTTTTATTAGGTTTCTAATAATGTATCAATTCTCGATTTGATATAGACCGTGTGAATCCGCGAATATGTCAACCCACTTTGACATATTTATTGTTATTTAGTTTGATGTTTCAGTTTGGTAGAATTTAATTTAATTTCATATCAGAAGGTAATTAATTGAAATTTAGTTCATGGATTTTGTTGAATTAAGGATTGAATTTGTTATTAAAGTTGAATTGTTAATTAATTAAGATATTAAGGATTAATTAAGATTTAAGTTATTAAGAAGTAATTAAGATTTAAGTTATTAAAGATTAATTAAGATTAAGGTTATTAAGGATTAATTAAGATTTAAGTTATAAAGAATTAATTAAAATTTAAGTTATTAAGAATTAATTAATGTTTAAGTTGTTAAGAATTAATTTAGGTTGAAATTGTTAAGAATTAATTAAAGTTTAAATTGTTAATAATAAATTAAAGTTGAAATAATTAAGAATTAATTAAGTTTTAAATTATTAAGAATTAATTAAGGTTTAAATTATTAAGAATTAATGAAGATTTAAATTATTAAGAATTAATTAAGGTTTAAATTGTTAACAATTTTGGGTTTAGTTGCATCATTTCCATTAATTCAAAAATCTCTGATTCATCTATTATTTCTTTTGTACTTAAGTTTTCCAGTTTGTTTGATACTTCTGTTTTATTTAAATTCATGTAAATCTTATTAAATATAGCTTTAATTTTAATAAATTCATCTTCATCTTCAGACTTATATTCAGAAATTGTATCATTATCCAATAGGTAGAATAATTTTCAGGATTATTAACTAAGGTTGTAGCATTTATTCAAACACAGTAGAATTATTAATTAAGGGTTGACTATTATTATCACCATTATCTTCAGAAATAGATTGAACATTAATTTCAGAAATATTAGAATTATCAACAATAATTTCATCATTATCCTCAGAATTATCAGAATTAACAGTAATATTATTAATTAACATTTCCTCATTATCCTTAGATTTATCAAGAAAAGTATTAGAATTAATTTCAAAAATCATAGCATTAATATTAAAAATTAAGGAATTAATATTCAGTATTTTACTATTATCAATATTTGATGTGGATTTGTTATCAGTTAATTTATCATGCAACAAATGTAATTTTTTATGTAAGTAATCTAGTTTAACAGGAAAATTAATATGAGAATTATCTAACTTGGGAAAATATTATCTAATTTAGCAGGAATTTGAAAAATACTTTTGTAGGAATTAACTTTTCATACCTTCTTTATCGTGGTCGAAAGCTGGTTCTTGTAGTGTCCCTGTTTTTGACACTTGAACACCAGATGTGACTTTTGTCCCTCCGGACTCCTGGCGCTGGTACCTTCATTGCCGTCGGTGGTGAAGTACGAATCATACGAGTAGGACAATAGTTTTTATAGTGTCCTCTCTTCCTGCACTTAAAACATATTATGTGAAATTTAAAAAATGACATAATTAAAAATATACCTGTATTCACCCTTGCTCCCCCTCAATTTCTAGCTTCTTTGCTCCTTCAGCTGTTAGTCCGGTGAAGAGCTACCTGCTCTAATATCACTTGTAGGATCGGTGTTGGTCGATAGAGGAGGGTGAATATCAACTCAAACTTTTGTCAGAAAACATCGTCGTTCATTTGTCTTTCTATCAAAGTTATTACGCAGCGGAAATATAAAATAAAATAAAGAAAAACACAGCAAACACTCGCGGGATTTACTTGGTTCCCAACCCCCCAGGGTCAGTACATCCAAGGCCTAAGTACTCAGCATGAGTCCACTAGTGGTCTTCTTTCCGGACTTTCAAGAGGCAGAGAAACCCGTCTTATAGTTTAGATTTACAAGTATAAATAAATAAAAGAAAGTACAACTTGTAAACGAAAAAGCAAACCAACGGAAAATGAAGATCTGGCCAATCCGGAAGTCCGAAGTGCAGCGCACTTCCTCCTGGAGCCTCCTTGGTCGTAGAGCTTCGACTTGAGCGCATTTGTTTCGCACAGAATTGTTGGTGCAAGATGCATCAGTGATGTCCTCCTCCAATGTTTCAATGTTTAACAATATGTTGGGACCGGTGCCGTTGATAGAGGGGGGGGTGAATATCGACCGTAAAAACTTTTAGGGAACTTCGTAAACTTTTTGGTTCATCCTAGAAACAGAGTTAGTAGCAGCAGAAAAATAGAAAGAATGAACAAAACAAACAACAGATTGCACACGGGATTTACTTGGTTCCCAACCCCCCACGGTCAGTACATCCAAGGCCTAAGCACGGGAACGCCCGCCCACTAATGGTCTCCTTTCTGGACTTTCCGGAGGCGGAGAAACCCGTCTTACAGTGCAAGATTTACAATCACAAATATAAAGAAATTACATGCGTAAAGTAAATCAAACCAAATACAAGAGTCGAAGACTCGGTCGATCTGGGACTCCGAAGTGTCGCGCACTTCCTCCCGGAGTTTCCTTGGTCGTAGAGCTTCGCCGTTAGCGCTTTGTTGTCACTTGAAAGACTCAGAATGATCTTGGAATGTTGTTCTTAGTTGAGGGGTCAAAGCCCCTTTATATAGGCTTCGTATAGGGCGTCTGTGATCAATGAGGCGCCTCATATAGCTTGGTCAAACTCCATCCTCGCGTCGAACTCACAGCAGTGGATAAGGGTTTCATCCAGGGTGCCCTAGACATATAGGGCGCCTGGGAGCTCTCAGGCGCCTGTGTTAACAGGCGCTTGGGAGGTGGCTGCCAATCCAGGGCGCCCTGTTGCTCTGGGGCGCTTATTTCAATACAGGCGCCCTAGAGGTCTTCTTCCAGGTCGCTTGTGTTCATTTGCCTGCCTTGTTTCCAACTTTTAGGTACCTGCAATACAATCAAAGACAAGACAAACATGCAGATAATCTTAACCTTAAGGACTTGGTTCTGACTTCATGTTTCCGCGAAACCCTAGGTTGAACCGACGCCTAAGTTCCCATCCCCGAAAATGCCCCTTTCACCTACTCCTCTCAGGAGACGGTTGCCACCCGGCCCATCCGGTTGGACTTTTACTTAGCCTTCAATTGAGAAAGATTCCAAAAAGGAATTGCACACCTAAAAGATTTTTACTTAGAAAGATATGCACTTTTCAAAATATTTCACTTCGAGAATTTTGCACTTTAAAAGGATACTTTGAAAAATATTGTGCAAAAACTTATATTTCGAAAGATATTTTTCCTTTGAAATGTACGTACTTTGAAAAATCTGAAAAATATGTACCTTGCTAATATTTTACATTTCTGAAAAAATATTAGTACTTTTGAGAAATATTATACATTTTTTAAAAATTCAAGTACTTTTGACTTTTGAAAAGTATTGTGCACTTTTTGAAACATATAAGTACTTTTGAAAGGTATTATACACTTTTAAAAATATATATATAAGTACTTTTGAAAAATATGTACTTTGAAAAATATTGAGCACTTTTGAAAACACAATATTTTACTTGACTTGGTTTATTTTCCAGTTTGACACAATCCTAGGAAATCTTGTTAACTACAAGGACATTTTCCTAAGTGTCCTGGAAATTCTCCAAACCCAAGTAAATATTCTTTTCAAAAGTGATTCAAAAGAAACTAGTTTTTGAACGTGATAGTATAATAAAAAGTATGATTAAAATAGTAGTATTTTGAAAGGGACACTGCTTATGAGGATTTTGAAAACCAGTGTATGAAAGCATATTATTTTGAAATGTTCAATAATTTTTTTAATTTGACCTCCTCTAAACATGACCCAGTCCTAGGAAGCTTGTTGACTACAAGTACTCTTCCTCTGAGTTTTAGGGTTTGATTCAGACCAAAAGAATTATCTAATAATTTCAAAAAAAAATAATTGCTAGAAATAATTTCTTTTGATTTAGACTCCCCCTAAATTTGACACATCCTAGGAGTTCTTGTAGATCATGAAGTAGACTTTCCTCTGTGTCTTTAGGGTTTATCAAGATCAAAAGGGAAATAAGCCTAAATTTTAGAATGCATTTTGAAATATTGACATTTCGAGAAAATGAGTATTTGAAAGACATATTTTGAAATGAAGGTAATTTGTCAGGCACAGTTTTCGAAAAAAATATACGTGATAGTAATTTTTATAAAGCACAGTTTTTGAGAAACATTTTGAAATGATAGTGATTTGTAAGGCATAGTTTTCGAAAACATAAGTGATAATGATTTGTAAAGCACAGTTTTCGAAAAACAAAAAAAAAATTTAAAAGGATAAGACACTCCCCCTGTATCCAACACCGTTAGACTCTATCTAAGTGTCTTAAGGGACTTTAGTGAAGAGGCTTGTGTCTAATTGTGTAGGTCAAACAATTTTTCAAAAAGATATCATTTTGAAAGTGTATAATATATAATCACTCAGACAAGCATGAATTTCTTTAAAATATTATTATGTTAAAGCACTATTTTGAAAATAGATTTTTAGAAAAATATTCTAAGAATTTTGGAAAATATTTTTGAAAAATATTTTTCAATTTATTAGTCCTTAACATCTCACCCATTTTAGATGTCTCAGTACAAGCAAGCAAGGTTGTCTTATGGGTGTAATGTGAGATGCTTGAATAATTTTTCTTAATTTATTGTTAAATCTAAGATTTAATCAAAACTTGTGTTAGATTCAAATTTATCAAATAGTAAAGTGAATTTGAGTTTCGATAATTGGCTTCCAGGTCTTGGCGAGGCACAGAGGTCTTCTTTGGTCGTAGCCTTATTGGAGCAACAACCCTTTCCTTGACAAAGCCTTTTACTGAAAATTCATTTTCAAATTACTTCTTGAAAAATTTTGGTGTAACTAGTTTAGGTTTTGGATCGGTAGCTTCGGCTAGTTCCACCAGACTAAACAAACCAAGTAGGGTACGCCTTACCTTACTTGACCTTATTAGAAGGGCATCCCTAACGTACTATCATCTCACCTCCACCTAATACTAGGTTGTTCAAGTTTCAACTAGTCTTTTTCCTATAACGGTTCTAAATCATGCATAAAATTAAACATGAATGACATGACATATTAAAAAAAATAACAGATGCATGGCATGGCAGTTATGCATGAGTCAAACAATTCAAATTATTTTACTTAAGTTTCTAATGATGTATCAAATTCCCGATTTGATACATGTCATGTGAACCCGCGAATATGTCAACCCGCTTTGACATATTTGATTTTATTAAATTGATTGTTGCAGTTTGGGTAAGGTTTTATTTAATTTGAGTTTAAGTTATTTAAGGGTTAATTGGATTTGAATTAAGAATTAATTAAAGTTGAATTAATTAAGAATTAATTGAAGTTAAATTAATTACGAATTAACTGACATTGAATTAATTAGGAATTAATTGAAGTTGAATTAATTAAGAATTAATTAAATTGATTAAGAATTAATTAAAGTAAAATTGATTAAGAATTAATTAAAGTTAAGTTAATTGTGAATTAATTGAAGTTGAATTAATTAAGAATTAATTGGAGTTGAATTAATTAAGAATTAATTGAAGTTGAATTAATTAAGAATTAATTGAAGTTGAATTTATTAAGAGTTAATTAAAGTTGAATAAATTAAGAATTAATTAAAGTTGAATAATTAAGGTAAAAATTGTTAAGATTTTAATTTGATTTAGGTTTCACAGTTTTTGGGTTAATTAATAGTTGTGGGTCTAGCTCCATCATCTTCAGTATTTCAAAAATATCTGATTCATATACTATTTCTTCTTTATTTATCTTCAAGTTTTTCTAACAATTCTGATTTGTTTGAATTTTTGTAAACTTTATTCACTATAGCCTTGATTGTAGAAAATTTAATTTCCTCCTCATCATCAAGATTATATCCTTCTACATCTTTATAATAGGTGGAGTAATTTTCAGGGCTACTAGTTAATGTTTTATAATTATTTTCAGGATTATCCAAGAAAATAATTAAATTATTATCTAAAAGGATTTCATCTCCAATCTCCTCAGAAAAATTATTTTTATCCTCAGAAAATTCTTCAAAATATTTTCAATGTTATCCTTAAGATTTTCAGAAATAATTTCAGGATTATCCTTATGATTTTCAGAAATAATTTCAGGCATATCCCTAAGATTTTCAGAAATAATTTCAGGTTTATCAGTAAAATTATCAGATTTAATTTCAGAATTATCATTAAGATTAATTTTAGAATTAATTTTATCAGAATTAATTTTAGAAATTATTGAATTAACATTAAGGATTAAACAGTTGATTTTTGATATTTTAACATTATCTACATTTTGTAACTGATCATGCAAAATATTGATTTGATTATTTACAAAGTTTAATTTTTCAGAAACATTATCTAAGCTATCAACATAGGATAGTGCAGGAATTTGAAAATTTTTCGGAACGTAAATTTTGCGTACCTTTGCCGGGCACTTATTCTTGTAGTGTCCGTACTTTTCGCATTTGAAGCACCGTATTTGACTTTTATCCCTCCAGACTCCGGGTGCTGGTACTTCCTTTGCCGCCGGTGGTGTAGACCGAGTCTTACGAGTAGGGCACTGATTTTTATAGTGCCCTCTGTTGGTGCAGAAAGCACCATATCGAATCTTGTTTTGATATTGGCAAAGGATTCAAAGTTAAGTTTATTGGTGATCTAACAATGTTACTCAAGTGTGCAGAAAAAGTCCTAGCGAAGGGCTGCTAGGCACCTGGCGAAGGAATGCCAGATACAAAGTCCTAGCGAAGGGCTGCTAGGCAACTAGCGAAGGGCTGCTAGTCACCAAGTCCTAGCGAAGGGCTGCTAGGCAACTAGCGAAGGGCTGCTAGTCACCAAGTCCTAGCGAAGGGCTGCTAGGCAACTAGCGAAGTGTTGCTAGTCACCAAGACCTAGCGAAGGAATGCTAGGCACCGGGCGAAGGGCAGCTCGGCATCCAAGACCTGACAAAGGACCGTCAGGCAAAAGTCCAACCAGAGGAACGGTTGGCATCAGGTAAATTCTCCCGAGAGGAGTAGGTGAGGACGCGTTCCCCGTCGAGGGAATAGTAGGCGTCGGTTTGACCTAGGGCTCCATTTTGGAGACCAAAGTCAGAACCAAGACAGCTAAGGCTGTATAAATAAATATTTTATTGTTGCATTGTGTCTTGGACTAACCCTGGATGCAGGACCGAAGGAACGTGTGTCTGCAGCTCAGAAAGCCTCAAAGGAGAGAGGCAATGGCTGTGTAGGGCGCCCGGAGTGTCCCGGGCGCCCCCAAGGTGCATACAAAACAAGTCAAAGAAAAAAGGGTTCGAACAGCTGCTGGGCGGGGCTCCCCCGTGCTCCCGGGCGCCCCCAGCGTCTCGGGCGCCCCCATGTGCATGCCTCGAACCAGAAGCCATCGAAGCCAAGCAGATAACGCTTGACCCGGTCAATCCGGGTGCCCCGAGCGCTCCGGGCGCCCCGGTCAAAGCGGATCCAGAGGATAGACGCTGACCGAGAACTTGGCGGATCAAAGGCCACGTGGGGGCGTCCCCGACGTCCCGGGCGCCCCCAGGCCCTATATAAAGGACCCTCGACCAAGGCTTCAGAAACAACTGTTTTCTCAACGCCCCAAAGATCTTCTACGCTCGTGCCTTGCTCCAGAAACACTCCAACTCGAGCCGACGACGTCCCGCTGCCCCGAAAGAGTCAATCCACTCCGGACGTCGGTAACGAAGATCGAATTTTTTATTATTATTGTTAGTGCACTTACTTGTAATAAATTATTGTAAACTGATTTGCGCGTATATAGAATTGCCCAAAGTAAACGGTCAACGGCCGTGGGCCTTGGAGTAGGAGTCGACACAGGCTCCGAACCAAGTAAATCGACTGTGTCTTTGTGCTGTGATTGTTTTTATTTTATTTCCGCTGCGTACGTGCTCTTTACGAAAATCCGAACGAATTCCGATATTCACCCCCCCCCCTCTATCGGTTTTCACGATCCAACACCCTCTCTCCCTGCACTTAAAGCATGTAACATGAAATTTAAAAATTGACATTTAAAATAAAATGTACCTGATTCACCCCTGGGCTCCCCCTCAATTCCTAGCGTCTTTGCTCCGTCAGCTATTAGTCCGGTGAAGAGCGATCAGGCTCTGATACCACTTGTTGGGACCGGTGTCGTCGATAGAGGGGGGTGAATATCGACCATAAAAACTTTTCGGGAACTTCGTAAACTTTTCGGTTCATTCTAGATACAAAGTTAGTAGCATTGGAAAAATAGAAAGAACAAACAAAACAAACAACAGATTGCACACGGGATTTACTTGGTTCTTAACCCCCCAGGGTCAGTACATCCAAGGCCTAAGCACGGGAACGCCCGTCCACTAATGGTCTCCTTTTCGGACTTTTCGGAGGCGGAGAAACCCGTCTTACAGTGCAAGATTTACAATCACAAATATAAAGAAATTACGTGCGTAAAGTAAATCAAACCAAATACAAGAGTCGAAGACTCGGCCGATCTGGAACTCCGAAGTGCCGCGCACTTCCTCCCGGAGCTTCCTTGGTCGCAGAGCTTCGCCGTTAGCGCTTTATCATCACTTGAAAGACTCAGAATGATCTTCGAATGTTGTTCTTAGTTGAGGGGTCGAAGCCCCTTTATATATGCTTGGTATAGGGTGCCTATGATCAATGAGGCGCCTCATATAGCTTGGTCAAACTCCATCCTCGCGCCGAACTCGCAGCAGTGGATAAGGGTTTCATCCAGGGTGCCCTAGACATATAGGGCACCTGGGAGCTCTCAAGCGCCTATGTTAATAGGCGCCTGGGAGGTGGATGCCAATCCAGGGCGCCCTGTTGCTCTGGGGCGCATGTTTCAATACAGGCGCCCTAGAGGTCTTCTTCCATGTCGCTTGTGTTCGTTTGCCTGCCTTGTTTCCAACTTTTAGGTACATGCAATACAATCAAAGACAAGACAAACATGCAAATAATCTTAACCTTAAGGATTTGGTTATGACTTCAGGTTTTCGCAAAACCCTAGGTCGAACCGACGCCTAAGTTCCCATCCCCGGGAATGCGCCTTTCACCTACTCCTCTCAGGAGACGGTTGCCACCCGGCCCATCCGGTTGGACTTTTACTTATCCTTCGATACTCTCGGATCTCAAGACGTCTGAACCTCGACTCGTCTCTACTTCTGTCCTTAGTCATCACTCAGCTATGTTGCTCAATCCCTCGGACCAAGACTTCTTGCCCAAACCCTAGGTCTAGGACTTTTGCCCTGCTTCACTCACTAGGTCTTAGTGTCCAGCTTCACTCACCAGGTCTTAGTGCTCAACTTCACTCATCAGGACTTTTGCCCAGCTTCACCCACCAGGTCTTAGTGCCCAACTTCACTCACCAGGTCTTAGTGCTCAACTTCACTCACCTGGTCTTAGTGCTCAACTTCACTCACCAGGTCTTAGTGCCCAACCCTCGGTCAGGTCTTAGTGCCTAGGTTAACTAGGACTTTGGTTCACTTTGGTACTCTTTTCTTGACTCACCCTTCCCTTGTTCAATGTATCACTGACTTAAGCATATTGTCAAACTTTGAAACACTTAGAGGAGGACATCACTGCTGCATCTTGTACCAATACAATATACTTAAGTAAGTGATATATTAGACAAGGTAAGGGTTAGTCAAGAAATCGATATCAAGGTAAACAAAGTCCTAGTTAACCTAGGCAATAAGTCCTGGTTCGAAGAATTGGGCACTAAGTCCTGATCAAGGATTGGGCACTAAGTCCTGGCCGAGGGCTGGGCACCTAAGACCTGACCGAGGGTTGGGCACGAAGTTCTGGTTCGAGGAATTGGGCATTAAGTCCTGGCCGAGGGTTGGGCACCTAAGACCTGACCGAGAGTTGGGCACTAAGTCCTGGTGAGTGAAGCTGGGTACTAAGTCCTGGTCGTGGACTGGGCATGAAGTCCTGATCCAGAAGATTGGGCAAAAGTCTAACCGGAGGAGCCGGTTGGCAAACTTCTCCTGAGAGGAGTAGGCGAAAGGCGCGTTCCCCGGGAAGGGAACACTAGGCACCGGTTCGACCTAGGTTTTCACGAGAAATCCAAAGTCAGAACCATTCGTTAAGGCTAAGATTATATATGTGCTTGTCTTGTGTTTGTGTATCTTGCAGGTACCTAGGATTAGAGGCAAAGCAGGTGAACAAACACACAAAACGGCCTGGAAAGCTACTCCTGGGCGCCTGAATGGATACAGGCGCCCCCAAGCATTCAGGCACCCTGGATACCAGGCGCCTAGATGAATCAGGTGCCCAATAAGCTCTTGGGCACCCAAGACAGACCAACTTATCAGCTTCGTGAAGTTCGCGTTCCGGATGAAATTTTGACCGCCAATTAGGCGCCCCAGAGGCTCTAGGGCGCACGAGAAGAAGCTATATAAAGGGGTTCGACCCCTCAACTCAAAAACAACATTTGCGACATCATTCTAAGCATTCTGAGTGATGATAAAGCACTAGAGACGAAGCTCTGCGACCAAGGAGCAGGAGGAAGTGCGCTACACTTCGGAGTTCCAGATCGGTCGGGTCTTCGATTTTAGTTTGGTTTGCGTTTACTTTATGCATTTAATTTTTTTTATCATTTGGTTGTAAAAGTTGCACTGTAAGACGGGTTTCTCCACCTCCGGAAAGTCTGGAAAGGAGACCATTAGTGGACGGGCACTTCCCGTGCTTAGGCCTTGGACGTACTGACCCTGGGGGGTTGGGAACCAAGTAAAACCTGCGTGCACTCTGAGTTGTTTGGTTTTTCGTTCTTTCTATTTTTCGCTTCTACTAACTCTCTGTCTAGAACGAACAAATGAACCTCGAAGTTTACGACAAGTTTACGAAGAAGTTTTAACTAGTCGATATTCACCCCCCTCTATCGACGACACTGGTCCCACAAGTGGTATCAGAGCTTGATCACTCTTCACCGGACTAACAGCCGACGGAGCAAAGAAGCCAGGAGTTGAGGGGGAGCCAGGGGTGAATCAGGTATATTTTTTCAATTATGTATGTTTTCAAATTTCACATAATATGTTTTAAGTGCAGGGAGAGAAGACACTATAAAAACTAGTGTCCTACTCGTAAGACTCGATCGTCACCACCGGTGGCAAAGGAGGTACCAACACCAGGAGTCCGGAGGAACAAGAGCCACATCAGATGCTTCAGATGTCAAGGGCACGGACACTACAAGAACCAGAGTCTGACCAAGGTACAAAAAACTAATGTTTGTAATAATTTTCAAAATTCTAAAATTTCTGCACAGTTTTTCAAGCATGCTGATATTACTGAAAATATTTCTGATAAGTTTGATAACTTAGATAGTTTTTCTGACAAATTAGATCTTTTGTATAATCAGCTTAATGTAGTACATAACAAATTATCAAACTTAGAAAATATTAAAATATCAAATATAAACTCTTTATTATTGAATATCAATGCTAAAATATTCGAACTTAATAATAAATCTTATAAAGTCAAGGATAATCATACTTTAATACCTGATATTTCTAATATTAAGGATGAGAATGATATTGAAAATGTTAAAGATGATAATGATTTTTCTGATGATATTAATATTTCTGATAATATTGTTGATAATGATAAAATTAAAATTAATAATCCTTTAATTTCGAATATTTCTGAAGATGTTAAAAATGACAATATTAATAACGATAATTTTAAGGATAATGATGAAATTGTTTCTGATATTTTTGAGAATAAATTTGAAGATAATCTTGATAATCTAGAAACCTCTGTTAATGTTTTCTTGGATAATACTGATAACTTTGAAATTAATTATGAAATATTAATTAACAACCCTGAAAACTATTCTACCTACTATGAAGATGTAGAAGAATATAACTTTGATGATGAGGATGAGGAGGAAGAAGAATTTCTTAGATTCAAGGCTACACTTAATAAAATCTACAAAAATTCAAACAAAGCAGAAGTAATAGATAAACTTGAAAAATTAAATGGAAAAGAAATAGTAGATAATTCAGATATTTTTGAATTAATAAAAATGATGCAGTTAGACCCACAACTATTATTTAAACTAGAAATTTTGAAATCTAATTGATAACTTAAATCAAATTAAATCTTAACAACTTTAATTAAATCTTAATTAATTTTTACCTTAATTAATTTTTTTACTTTAATTAATACTTAACTTTAATTGATCATTAATTTTTTCTACTTTAATTAATCCATAATTATTTTAACTCTCATTAATTCTTAATTATTTTAACTCATTTTAATCCTTAATTATTTTAATTTTAATTAATCCTTAATTATTTTAACTCAATTTAATCCTTAATTATTTTAACTTTAATTGATCTTTAATTATTTTAACTTTAATTGATCCTTAATTATTTTAACGTTAATTAATCCTTAATTAGTTTAAGTTTAATTAATCCTGATCAATTTAATTCTAATTAATTCTTAATTCAAATTAACTCTTAAATTCTTAATTAAATTAAATCTTAATAACTTAAACTCAAATTAAATCTTAACAACTTAAATTTAAATTAAATCTTACCAACCTCAATTAATAAACCTTAATTAATTAATAATAATTTCAATATTAATTAAACCTTAATTAATCTTACCTTAATTAATAATTAGTTTTTTTAACTCTTAATTCAAACTCAATCCACGAACTAAACTTCCAATTAAATGCCCTTAATTATTGAATTAAATAAAATATTACCCAACTGCAATAATCAATTTAATAAAATTAAATATGTCAAAATGGGTTGACATATTTGCGGGTTCACACGATATGTATCAAATCGAGAATTTGATACATCATTAGAAACTTAATTAAAATGTCTTAACTGAATCATGCATAAATGCCATGTACATGCATCTTTTTTGTTATATATATCTGTCATGTTATTCATGTTTAATCTTCTGCATGATTTAGAACGGTTAGATAGGAAAAAGACTAGTTGATACTTACCTAACCTAGTACCAGGGTGGGGCGAGATGATAGTATGTTAGGAAAACTTGGCCTAGGTAAGTGGAACTAGCCGAAACTACCTCGCCACATCCTAGACTAGTTAGACCAGAGTTTTTTCAATGAGTAAAATAAATGTATTATTTCTTTAAAAGGCTTTGTCTAAGGAAAGGGTTGATGATCCAATAAGGCTACGACCAAAAAAGGCCTCTGTGCCTCGCCAAGACCTGGAATCCGATTATTAAAATTTACTTTTAAATTACAAATTGATTAAACTCAAATCTAACTTAAGGTCAACCAGTCTACAAATAAATTTAGAGAAATTATTCAAGCATCTCACAATACACCCATAAGGCAACCATGCTTGCTTATATTGAGACATTTAGAATGGGTGAGATGTTAAGGACTAATTAATTGACAAATATTTTTCAAAATATTTTCAAAATATTTAGGATATTTTTCTAAAAATCTATTTTTAATATAATAATATTTTTATGAATTTCATGCTTGCTGATTGTTTATACATATAATACATTTTCAAAAATTATATCTTTTTGAAAAAATTATTTGACCTACACTCTTAGACACAAACCTTTTAGGTCAACACTAAAGTCCCTTAAGACACTTAGATAGAGTCAGACAGTGTCGGGTTCAGGGGGAGCATTTTTTTAAAATTATTATTTTTGTTTCAGAAAGTATTCTTTTCAAAAAATTCAGATCTTTCAAATACATGGTGCTTTAAAAATTAGTACCATTTCAAAATATATTTTTGGAAAATTTCTCAAAATTTATGACATACTTCAAAATAACTTTTTCAAAAATCATTGATTTGAATATTATCATACTATTTCCAAATGCATATGCATGTCAAAAGTTTTTTTGGCTTATTATATCATTTCAAAATGCCATTCAAAAATTATTTTAAATTACTCTTTTGATTTTGATAAACCCTAAAGACACATAGGAAGTTTTCGTTATGATTTACAAGAACTCCCAAGATGTGTCAGATTTAGGGGGAGTCTATGACAAAAGAAATTAATTCTATTTTCTGACGATTGCTTTTCAAAATCATTAGATAATTGTTTTGGTTTGAATCAAACTCTAAGACTCAGAGGAAGATCACTTGTAGTCAACAAGCTTCCTAGAACTGTGTCAAATTTAGGGGGAGGTCAAATTAAAAGAACTATTAAATATTTCAAAAAATATTATATTTTCGTATACTATATTCTCAAATCATTTATGAAAACATAATATTATCTTTTGAAAAAAAAACCTCATCTTCAAAATCCTTTTGACTTTAAAGACTTTTGAAAACAATGTTACTTTAGTTTGGAGAATTTCCAGGACACTTAGGAATATTTCCTTATACTTAACAAGGTATCCTAGGATTGTGTCAGACTGGAAAAGAAACCAAGTTAAGAAAAAATATTATGTTTTCGAAACAAAATTTAATTTTAAAGTTAAATTCTCTAGTACAGACTTTTTCTTGCAAAAATGTTTTAAGGGCAAATCTTCTTTCAAAAGTCTTAAAATACTTTTAAAATACTTTTTTAAGTGTAAAATATTTTTCAAAGTATAATTTTTTTTAAGTGCACAATATTTTTCAAAGTACTAAGTGCAAAATATTTTTAAGTGCACAATAGTTTTCAACTATTTTTCAAAGTACTAATTGCTTAAAGTCAAAAATATTTTTTAAGTATTAATATTTTTGAGAAAAATATTTTGCAAGAACAAAATAGTTTAATCTTTCTATATGCAAAATTTTTTTGCAAAATATTTCTAAGTGAAAAATATTTTTCTAAGTGTAAATTCTTTTTTGCAAAATATTTTTAAGTGAACAATATTCTGTCTAAGTACAAATTCTTTTGCAACATGCAAGGTGTTTTTTTTTTGCTCAAGTTTTTTTCATCTTCAAGAAATTTTCATTGTTGGCGCAAGTTTTTTTTTCATTGTTTTGATGTGTGACAAAGGGGGAGAGAAAAGCTTAAGTTAGAATTTTTTTGTTTTCTCCCACGGATCAAAACTTAAATTAAAATTTTTGTTTTCTCCTAAGGATCAAAACTTAACCCTTAAATCCAATCTAACTTAAGATATTGTCAAACAAAAAAAAGGGAGAGAGCTTAAGTTATAGTTAAGATTTTTTTTTTATTTCTCCCAAGTGTTAAACCTAGAACCCTTAGACCGAACCTAACTTAAGATTATTGTCAAACATCAAAAAGGGGGAGATTATTGGTGCAAAATGCATCAATGATGAACTATCATCCTCTAGGGTTTCGATGTATGATAATATACTAAAGTTAGTAACAATATATGTTAGATCATATATTAAGGGTGGTCAAAGTGATCAAGGGTTAAACCAAACAGGACCTTATGTTTGGTAGGTTTAACCCAGGTTTGATCAGTTTGACAAAGGATTAGCCAAACATGATCTGATGTTTGGCAAAATACATAGAACCCAGGGTTGGTCACTTTGACCAACGAATTAAACCACATCGGACTTGAGGTGTGAGATTATATTTACTTAAAGATTGGAGGAAGTCTAGTCAGGATCATTATGACTAGCAAAGGAGTAATTTCGGTGAACGAAACCCTGGTGAGTGAAGCCAAGTCCTAGCAAGGGAAGCTAGGTAAAGGAAATCATAGTGAGTGAAGCTAGGTGAAGTAAATCTTGGTGAGTGAAGCTGGGTCCTAGTAAGTGAAGCTAGGTTGGACTACGTCTTGGTGAGTGAAGCTGGGCACTGATAGATTCCATTTTATTGATCATTTGAGTTGCTAAAATTCCTGTTTGATCTATGTTTTTATTGCTAAAATTGTGAAATGGCCTAGGTTTTAGAACTTATTCATATTTTGGACTTAAATGCAAAATGACACATATTTGAGTTAATTGGCCACTAAATTCTTGATTTAATTTTTGTAGGCATCAAGGTTCAAGGATCTAGGGCATATTAGGTCAAACTCGAGTCGAAAGTGACCCGGATCAGATTATCAAGATTACGATTAAATCTGGGCCGTTCGATTCGGAGGCGGCTAGATCTGAGCCATCCGGGATGATCTGAAGCAATCCGAGCTAGGGTTTGGGTTGATCAAGCTCTATGATCAAGATCTGAAGGTTTCATCCCAATCAGAGCTAAATCAACCGTTGGATCAAGCTTGGAGGGCTCTAGAGCGTCCACTCAAAGATTAGGGTGATCTGGACCATCCGTTGTACTTCTGGAGGATCCGAGCTACCACGAGCCAGATCCTGACCTCAGATCACCATCATCAAAGTTTGGCTCAAATCAGAGCGAGATCGGCCGTTGGATTTCCTCAAATCGATCTGAGCCGTCCATTGGTTAATACTTAAGGAAAATCACACAGAAGCTTTCCCTGTCGCGTCTTCAGAGTTCTTCGCCGTCTTCTCCAGTTCATCGAGTTCTTCATTTTTCTTTGCGTTTTCTTCAATCAGTGGGCGCGACCACTCGATCTTCTTGCAGAACTCATGTGCTAGATCATTGGGGAGGCAATCGGTATTGTTTCCGGATCAAATCTGCCCAAGAACAGAGTTGTGAGAGGTTTCTACAGCTTTGTCCATTTAACACTCTTCGGATCGGCTGTGCTCTACCACCTCCCATCTAAGCTATCCAGAGGGGTTCCCTGAGTAGCTTGGATCATCATCCATCCACCCACGCACGCAGACACAGCTGCAATGAAGAAATCGCATGGAAATTTCAGAAATGGGCAGTTTGAGCTGTATTCAATCGCTGATGAGTTTTTCCCCATGATTTGCTGAGCTTGCGGGTCCGAGGCTCTCCTTTGCTTGACAAACAAAGAGTATCTGAGCTCTGGAAGGAATCGAGGAGTAGTATAGATGATAACTTTTCATTGTTTAGCTGCAATTTCTTACTCTGCCGAATTCTGTTTTGCTTTCTGAAATTTTCAGTTTTCAGCTGTCTAGTTTGTAAGTTCTGAATTGTTAGCTTAATTAGGAGTTTAAACTTCGAGTTCAGTAAGTTAGGAACTTGTTTGGTGACTAATAGAGTTAAATTTTAGTTCGCTTTAGTTTTAATTGTTGCGTGCCAAATACATTGTGGCGTGCCAAGCTATATTTCTGCATTTTAGTGACTTCACTTCCATTTCCTTAGTTCCTGTCAAGTGATTGCTAGTTTCAGCTACATTGCATCTAGATTAGTTAGTCGAATCCGTTTTGCATTAGCTAGTTTAGCCTTTGATCCATTGCGGAAAAAATTCCATAGCTAATCTTTAACTCTGCAATTTAAATTCCTGCTAAGTAAAATTTCAGCCACTTGATTTCTGAATTTTTATTTCTCTAGCTCTGATTTCAGTTCCAATTTCCCACTTTAGTCTTGTTTAGTTCTTTCTTAGCACCATTGTTTTCCAATTGAATCACTTAGTGTAAACCCTTGAGCCGAAATCCACTTATTCCTTGATTTAGAGCTACTTTTGGCACAAAAAGTATTCCCTTGCGTGCCAACTCCCTTAGAACTGTTTGCATTTGAATTAGTTTTGGTTTTGGTGGCATATGCTTGTGTTTGAATTCAGTAAGCTAGGATTCACTCAATTCGAATTTTATTGGCAGTGGTTAGGTTCCAAAAAAATCATTATAGCTAATTAAAGCTCCTTGATTGTGCAATTTCCGAAATTTACTTTGGCATTGATTTGGCTTAGCTTGTTTGTTCCTAAAACTACCAACTCTGTCTCAATAAATTGTTTAGCATTTGTTTTGGTTTGTTAAAAACAGAAAACGATTTCCCATAAAAAATTGGTAAATGCTTATTTAGGATTCCATTAGATTAAGTACTGAGTGTCATCTCCTTGTTTAGTTCCATTGCTCACTTTCTTTTTTTCCATTTCATTTTCATTTTCAATTACAAACCAAAAATCCATTTTCGTGTTTGAAACCCAAAAAAACGACACATATCTACAAGTTTGAATCGAGCACGACAACTATCCCCGAGAAAAATACGACCTGTGGCCCCTTTGCTACATTCTTATATTTTTGCTTGTAAAAGGGTTTCCAGCTTTCATTTATAAATTCTAAATTTGAGGCCCACATTCGTGACACATAGTTTGGGCCCGTCAAATTTTGGCGCCGTTGCCGGGGAGTCTGTTAGTTGACTTGTTTGATTTTAGCTTGCGCACTTATTTCATATCATTCTTGATTTACTTTTTGTCTTTGTCATATCTTTGGATTTGATTTTATCTGTTTATCTGTTTATCTACTTTTACTGCGATTTGTTTTGTTTTTATGACCAGGTCTCTAGGTGCT
>JAGFNQ010009961.1:0-68549 GCA_024364735.1 Boesenbergia rotunda
CCTGATGTCTCGTATGCTTTAAGTATGACGAGCAGATACCAGTCAGATCCAGGTGAGCGTCACTGGATAGCGGTCAAGAATATTCTTAAGTACTTGAGAAGGACTAAAGAATATTTCTTGATATATGGGGGCGATGAGGAGCTAACTGTAAAGGGTTACAGTGATGCCAGCTTCCAAACCGACCAGGATGATTATCGGTCGCAGTCAGGGTTCGTGTTTTGTCTGAATGGCGGCGCTGTGAGCTGGAAGAGTTCGAAGCAGGACACAGTTGCTGATTCTACAACAGAGGCTGAGTATATTGCTGCATCAGAGGCAGCAAAGGAGGCAGTTTGGATCCGCAAGTTCGTTGCAGAGCTTGGGGTGGTTCCTAGCATTGCAGATCCCATAGAGCTCTATTGTGACAATAATGGAGCTATTGCGCAGGCTAAGGAACCTCGCTCACACCAGCGGACCAAACATATACTACGGCGCTTCCATCTCATTCGAGAGATCATCGATAGAGGAGATGTGAAGATATGCAGAGTACCCACAGAGGCGAATGTCGCAGATCCCCTGACCAAGGCTTGGCACAGACAAAGCATGATGGTCACACTAGATCATTGGGGTATTAGATACTACAGTGATTGGCACTAGTGCTAGTGGGAGATTGTTGGTGAGAGCCCTAGAGCCGATCATGTAATGATTGTATGGACTAATTTGTATCATATTCCTATGTATAAATAAAGGCATGTTTTATGGTTATTATACTTACGTGTATTTGTGCCAATTAGCTAAGTATAATAATGTCCTTGAGTAGAAGGTTCTTATCTATATCAATCGATTGGTTGAATCGATAGTGAGATGATATGGAGAACACTACTCTAAATTATTCCTAGTCGAGTATTAACATTCAGGGACAATGTTAATACGTAGAGACTAGCATGTAGGTCAACATGATGACTTGATCTCATAAGTCATGGATATAGAGATATCAAGTTGACACATGGGTATGCATTAGAGAATGTATATTGAATGACCCGCCATGAGAAAGTATCATGGATCGTTATATGAGTGTCATATACTTTCTCATGTGGCTATTAGTATGACTATTAGTCCTTGGACCTGAAGTCACCATGGATTCCTACATAAGGAGTTGCGTACTTTGGCTTCGTCAAACGTCACCCGTAAATGGGTGGACTATAAAGGCGATTACTGGGTATGTAACAAATTATGGAGAGGGATGTGAGTGATGTAGATGGGATCTATCCCTCCTATATGACGAGAGCGATATCGTATTCTTGATAGAGTGAGACCACAAAGTGCATGGCCATGCCCAAGTGAGTCAATATGAGATATTGAGCTCATTTGATTAGTGTGAGTCTACTTGGAGTTCAAGATATAGATTGACTCGAGGATGACACGGTCTATGCCTCAATTAAGTCAATCTAGATATCAAGGATAGAGGGACATTATCATATATTGTGAGAGTCATAATTATTAGTCACAAGGTGATGTTGGATCTCAACATTCTTGTAACTTGGGTAGCAATGATGTGTTGCTAGATACCGCTCATTGCTTATGTTTCTAAGAGGTTAGAAGCATTGCCAACGTTACAAGAACCTATAGGGTCACACGCAAAGAACAAATAGATGGAGAAAAATTGAAGTCAAGTTTGACTTGGCTAAATATGGAAAGTCCATAAAAGGCAAGTTTGACTTGACCTAAATCCAAATCAAGTTTGACTTGACTTGGTTCCACTTCAAGTTAGACTTGACATGGGAGAAGAAGTGAAGTCAAGTTTGACTTGGCTAAATATGGAAAGTCCATAAAAGGCAAGTTTGACTTGACCTAAATCCAAATCAAGTTTGACTTGACTTGGTTCCACTTCAAGTTAGACTTGACATGGGAGAAGAAATGGAGTCAAGTTTGACTTGACTATTTATGGAAAGTCCATAAAAGGCAAGTTTGACTTGACCAAAACCCACCTCACCTTTGTTTGACCAAGTGATGACTTGGTTTTCCCCCCATTTGAATTTCGAATTCAAATTGAAAGGGGATATGGAAGGCCACCTAATGGCACTTAATAGCCATTATGGCCGGCCACCTAATGGCCATTAATGGCCATTAAGTGGCCGGCCACCATGAGGGAACAAAACCGATGTTTTTGTTTCATTTTGGTGGGTGAGGCTTTTCTTCTTCTCTCTTGGTTTTTCGGTTGGAGTGCTTCTTCGACCTCTCCTCTTGGCCGAAACCTATAGGGTGCTAGCACACCTAAGGTTTTGATCCATCTTCATTTGTTCGCGTGGATACGTATAGAGGAGTGTCTGCTTTGATACTCTACGAGATCCGGCGGCCTTTTGGACAAGCGGGAAAGCGAAGGGCTACGCGTCAAGGGTAATGATTCTTATCATGTAGATCTAATGTAGATTAAACTCGTACTCGTAATTTATTTTATGTTCGCACGGATCCGTGGCCGAACTTCTGGGGTTTCCGCAACGCAAAAAGCGATTTTTGCGGCCTAGAATTTCCAACAAACCCACCTGAAGGGATTAAGCCCATAGGGTGCAAGTGGGTTTTCAAGATGAAAACCGACATGGAAGGTAATGTTGTTACCTTTAAGGCTAGATTAGTGGCAAAAGGATATCGTCAGAAACAAGGAATTGATTATGACGAAACCTATTCGCCAGCAGCTATGCTTAAATCCATTCGAATGCTCCTAGCCATAGCAGCTCATTATGATTATGAGATATGTCAAATGTATGTGAAAACAGCTTTCCTTAATGGAAACCTGCTTGAGGATGTATACATGATACAACCTGAAGGTTTCACAACGGTAGATAAAACCAAAATATGCAAGCTTCGACGATCCATATATGGACTGAAGCAAGCATCCAGGAGCTGGAAAATCCGTTTTGATGAGACAATCAAAGAGTTTGATTTCTCACAAAATCTTGACGAACCTTGTGTGTACAAGAAGGTTAATGGGAGTGCAGTCGTATTCCTAGTATTATATGTCGATGACATATTACTTATAGGAAACGATATATCAGTCTTACAGTCGGTTAAAATTTGGTTGTCCAAAACTTTCTCCATGAAAGACCTGGGAGAAGCAACCTATATCCTTGGGATTAGAATCTATAGAGATAGATCAAAACGGTTGCTTGGTCTTTCGCAGTCTACATATATAGACCGAATGCTAAAAGGGTTTAGCATGTTGGAATCCAAGAAAGGTTACCTTCCCATCAGGCATGGGATCAACCTTTCAAAGTCTATGTGTCCGCGCACAGAAGACGAGAGGATTTGCATGAATAAGATTCCTTATGCATCCGCGATAGGATCTATCATGTATGCTATGTTATGTACTAGGCCCGATGTATCGTATGCTCTGAGCGTCACGAGCAGATACTAGTCTGATCCAGGAATGGATCATTGGGCGGCTGTCAAGACAATCCTTAAGTACTTAAGAAGAACTAAGGATGTGTTACTAATATATGGAGAAGGAGATATGGTAATACGTGGGTATACAGATGCCAGTTTCCAGACAGATAAGGATGACTCCAAATCTCAGTCTGGATACGTATTTACTTTGAATGGAGGCGCAATAAGTTGGAAGAGTTCCAAGCAAGACACTGTAGCAGATTCTACCACGGAAGAGGAATATATAGCGGCTTCGGAAGCAGCAAAAGTAGCAGTCTGGATCAAGAAGTTTGTCTCGGAACTTGGTGTGGTTCCAACCATTGATGAAGCAATACCGATTTACTGCCACAACAATGGAGCTATTGCACAAGCAAAGGAACCAAGGTCTCATTAGCGATCCAAACACGTGCTTCGCCGCTATCATCTGATCAGAGAGATTATAAGTAGGAATGATATACAAATTGAGAAAATTCCCACTGAAAGGAATTTAGCGGATCCTTTAACTAAGGACTTGCCTCAGAGCAAGTTTGAGGGTCATGTTAGAGCCTGTGGTATTGGATACCATAGCGATTGCCATTAGGCCAAGTGGGAGTTTGTTAGTATTATGAGAGAAGTGTCCTAAGGCAATCGCCTTATGATTGTAATCATTTACTTTAATAAAAGAATATTCACTATTTGAGTATACATGTTCATGTATTTGATTGAGATCTTAAACTCATTTACTGAATGTCCGCAATACAATTCACAGCATGAGAGAATTTGTGATGAATTCACAACTAGTGATTATCTCTACATGAGCAATTGTGAAGTATTGAAATTGTCCCTAGTCGATGAATTGATAAATATGGACACTGCCAATTCTGTTGAGACTAGCATGGGTTATTCTCTAATCAGCTGATTCTCACTGGCTGGTGACATTGGGATGTCCGGAGATAAACATGGATGCTAGTTAAGGGAACTAGTTCATTGGAGTGACTAGCTGTAAAACATCATATGGTAATCTACATATAGATATGTCAATGAAAGTTCTTACTGCAGCTTAAGTGCGATGTTCCTTTGACTTGCGGTGTTCAAGTCATCTTGGTCACGGAGACTTATACTTTGACATCTTAAGCAAGCATCTCTAAGGAGGTGTGGACCCAGGATGGTTGGGTATAAGCCGAAGTGCCCGAAGATGTTTGAACAGCCTACAAAGGATTCACCACTCCTTGCAAGGAGAAGTATACCCAAGGCCTATCGTCGGATTGTTACTCGAAGCCTCTGGCCAGAGCATAACATGTTCCGAGTATGAATCTCTAGGAAACATGAGATTAATTAGAATTCGTTGGACGAGAAAGACATTACTTACACTAACTAAGTGGGTATAATATGGTGAAGGGAATGGGGCACAACTCATTATAGCTGCTGAAGGGTTTCAGAATTATTTCTGAGGTCAACCGTTGATCTTTCGATTAATTGGGGATCGTGATGTACTACTAGGTGCCACTCATGATCGTTCTATAATTGGTTAATTATAGACGGCCAACATAAATCGAAAGCCTATTTAGTCACACGCACTACGAGTAATCCGAGGGATTTAAAACAAGTTGAAAATTGGATTTTCTGATCAAGAGAAATAAGTCGAATATGAATTTATCAGAGGTGCACCGGAAGCTTAAAATGGCTAAGTCTTTTGAAGGCTTATTGGACGAATTAAATGAGTTTAATTCGCAAGGAGACGGCTTGGTTTGGCCGGCCAAAGAGGGTCCCCACCCTCTTTGGTTTGGCCGGCCACAATAAAAGGGAAACCAAATTGTTTGGTTTAAATTATAAAATAAATCGAGCGTGATTTGTTTTATAAAATTATGGATAAAGAAATTTATATAAAGAGATTTATTTTCATGGAAAATAAAATAAACCTTGGATTGATTTATTTTATTTTATAAAATCAATTATGAATTGATTTTTCCATGATAAGAAAAATTTATATAGTAAATTTCTTGTAAAAATTTATTCCATAATAAAAGGGGAGACATGGTTGTTTTTATTATAAATTAAGTTATAATAAAAACTTAGCATAACGGAATAATTTATAGAAAAATTTATAAAATAAATTTCCTATGAAAAATTTATTTCGTTAAAAGGAGACATGGTGATAAAGAGGCTACTATATAAAGGTACAAAGGCAAGGCTTGGAATTAAAATTCAAGAGATCAAGGATTCTTGCCTAGCCTCTCTTCCTCTCCTTCTCTCCCTCTCCCTCTTCTAGGGCCGGCTACCTTCTCCTTCTTCTAGGGCCGGCTGCCCTCACCTCCTTTGCTGTGAGCCACCTCCACCAAGAAGGTGCCAAAGAAGAAGAAGAAGCGGGGCGCGACTCCTTCCTTCCTCCCGGAATCTTGATTCCGTTTTTCGTTTGGTGGTTAGTTTTCCATCTCTCTCTCTTGATATTCTTGTCGTGCCTTTGGAGAATCTAGTAGTTCTTGTCGGCACAAAACTCGTGGCTTTGCGAAGTCATCCCGAAGAGAACTCGGCGTGGACGCGAATAGAGGCGGAGCTTCCAACGGAGGCTTACGGTTGGATCTCATCCCTTCCTTCGAGTTACGCGAGGTATTAAGTAAATTAGTTTACTTTCTACAAAATTTTAATATATGATCATGTCTACACAATATAAGGTTCCATGCTTAGATGTGTGGTTAAATAATTTGAGAAATTATTTATGCTAAATCTTCCGCTGCACGTAATAAATTTTAAAATTACGAACCCGCATCCATGTCAACATGCACCCGGTCCCAACAGATAACCCTATCTAAATGTTTTGACCAGTGGAATATATGTTGAATTATGGTTAAATTAAAGCTATCTATGTTTCATTAGGCCATGATAGATGAAAAATTGGAACAAGTTCCCTAGGTGTATCATCCTTAGTTTTAATCTGAACATTATGTGTTTTATGAATCATGAATGATAAGTTGGCATGTTATGAACTTTCATACCATGAAATTATGTTTTCTCCATGCCATGCTCATGCTTGAAAGTTATGATAACATTTATGCTTTGAATGTATGCCCATGACATGTATGACATTATGAATAAAAGAATGTCTAAAGAGCAATTTCTAAGAAAAGAAAAGAAATGACGAACGCTATGCTAAAGAGAAATTGCTATAGAAAGAAAGGAATCGTGTATGCTATTTTACTTTATGAATAGGCTTGTACCGGACCCTAAAAAGGTCCAAGGGATGGGCACCTTAAGAACTCCTCGGTTCTGGACTATCGTAGCTGTCCACGGTTCTGGGACTACCGCAGCTGTCCAATAGGGATGGGCTCCTTATGTTAGCCTCGGTTCTGGACTACCGTAGCTGTCCACGGTTCTGGACTACTGTAGTTGTCCACGGTTAAGGGACTACCGTAGCTGTCCTTATGTGGTACAAGCCAGGGCCCCCATGATGTTATGATTATGTTTAAGTATTTATAAGTATGATTTTCAAATAAGCATCCTTATGTTATGTGCATTTAACTCATGCATTCATTCATGCTATGCATCTATGCCATGTCAAGTATATCTTATGCTTATGATTATGTCAAGAACTATGCCATGTCAAATATATCTTATGCTTATGTTTATGTCAAGAACTATGCCATGTCAAATATGTTATATGTTTAATGTTTATGCACATGTTTATGTTTAATGATATTGCATATGCTATGTTTAATGTTTATGCACATGTTTATGTTTAATGATATTGCATATGCTATGCTTAATGTTTATGCACATGTTTATGTTTAATGATATTGCATATGCTATGTTTAATGTTTATGCACATGTTTATGTTTAATGATATTGCATATGCTATGTCTAATGTTATGCACATGATTATGTTTTAAAGATTATGCGAATGTTAAGTGTTTATGCTTATGAGCTTTAGTCGCTTTGAGTATTTATTCATGTTATATGTTTATGTCAAATGATGTAGATTTCTACTTATATGTGATGTACGAATTTTGTGAGTAAGCAAGGAGCTTACTAAGCATTTTATGCTTATAGTCTACCTTCTTATGTTGCAGATCAAACTAAAGGGGAAGCAGCAGGAGGGCCTGTGTGTGTGTGGCAGTGACTCGGCAGAACGATCCTACTATTATCTCTACTCTTACTTATGGACTTATTTCTCATGGACTTAATGTTGCTACTTATAAATGCATGTGTTAGTTTTTATGTTTACGTTTACTACTTGTTGGAGTTGAAGTTCTTTATGATATGCATGCTTAAAGTAGAACTATATACTCTCTTGATAGATATGCAATGCTATGATTCACATGCTTATGGTAGTTTTGTTAGAAAGAAGTTTATCCAATCACATATGTTCCTGATTTAGTATTATTTCCACTGCTATATTTACGCTCCATATGCAATAATGTATGAAAGAAAGAAAAAAAAAGTAACGCGTCGCTCATGTAAGGGGCGGCCGTTACATATAGTTTAGTGTTTTCTTATACTGTAGAAAAGGGTAAGGGCATGTTAAACTAAAGGGAGCAGCAGAAGGGGCAAAGATGTGTGTTGCAGTGGCATGGTGGAAGAGATCCTGTTATTTATGCTTGCTATGAATCAAAAAAATTTATCCATGTCTTATGTTTCCGCATTGATACACTTGTTGATGTTAGATTATTATACTAGTATGCTACACTATGTTTTATGTTTGTTCTATAGTACAACATGCTATGTTTTGTGTTCATTCCTAAAATATGATATTTCTATAACTAGCACTTGTCATGGAAATCATGTTTAGAGTTTGCTTGTTTAAAGACTCAATATGGTATGTAACATGCTCTAGGGTGTTAAAGTTTGATGCATATGTGGTTCGATTCATACCTTTAAAGTCGATGTAAATTCTAAAACCTATGTTAATGCTCACATGCTTCTATATGGTGTTCGTACTCACATGCCACGGTTTAGGCCGTAGTTAAGTCTAAGGTTCCTCTCATATAAATGCCATGCTTGTTTAGTAGTTCATTCCCTATCTAGAGTCTTATATGCCGTAAGTTCACATGATTGCATAATGTACTTTTGGAATTAAAAGTTTGAATCAAGTTGTGCACATGAATACCAAGCATGCTCCCATGTTTTAAGATATGTTTACGTGTTTTAAATTGTTCCATTTCGTTAAGGTATATATTTTGTATGTATGTTCGCGTAGAGCCGTCTTTCCCTTTTTGATAAGGAGAGGAGGGGCAGGCGTTACAGGTTGGTATCAGAGCAGGTTTGCCCTTCCACCACACACACATCAAGCCTTCCTCCTGCCGCTTCCAAGTAAGAAACTCTATGCATACCTTACTTTCTTTTATGATAAAGAATGCTTCTAGATTGAATTTGCATGAATGTAAGAAGGAATTACAATAATCTTATACTAGCCTTACTTGTCGTTTTATGAAGAAAAGCATGGCTAGAAGACATAGTAACAGAACCGGTGAGACCGTACCATCGCCTAACCTGATGCATCTAGTGACTGAACTCCGACGTCAGGTTACTGAGCAGTAGCAAACCATTTACACCTTAATGAATCAGCAAGAGAACCCTACCACTCCACCAGTGAACCAGACTGTGATACTGGTCACGCCTACGGTTACACCAGCACCACCAGTAGGCCTTGCCAATGTAGTACGACAAGAAGCTTATCTAATCCAGTGGCAGAGGTTGAAACCGGAGAATTTCTCAGGTGCTTGTGAACCGTTGGATGCCCAAGCCTGGTTCAAGATGGTGGAAAGTACAGTGGAGCTGCTAGACTGGTCTGAACATGAAAAGATTAAGTGTGCATCATTCTGCCACTCTGGAGATGCCAGAATGTGGTGGGAAAGGGTCAAGGCCAAAAGACAAGTAAACCAAATGAAATGGACGGACTTCGAATCAGAATTTTTCGAGGAGTTCTTCCATATGCGAGTCACAAATAAACATTACAACGAGTTCACTGAATTCCGACAAGGTGATCTATCAGTCAATGAGGCAGTAAAAAGATTTAACAGACTAGCTCGCCTATGCCTCAAGCTAGTCAATACTAAAAAAGAAAAAGTCAAACTTATGCTGAAGATGTTGCGGCCCGAAATAGCTCTGAATGTGGCCAGCGGGGTTAATAGACCGCAGACCGCAGAAGAGCTGTTCAGTAGTGCCCTGATCGCTGAGCACTACCTGAACAATATTAATAAGCAAAAGAAGGTGCTGACCGAGAGTAAGAGTCAAATTCATTCAAGAGGTCAGAAACCTCAAAGTACCAATTCTAGCTGGAAAGGAAACCACCATGGTAGGAGGAAGCAATGGAACAACTCCAAAGGTGGTCCAGTGAACAAACAACCCAAGTATCCTCAGTGCACTACGTGCGGAATGATGCATCTTGGGGTATGCCACAAGGTCACTTATAAGTGCTACAACTATGGAATTGAGGGCACAGAGCCAGAGACTGTTCTACCAAAATCCAGGCACCTTCCCAGCAACATATCCAGTACCAGGGTGCTCCTGCGCGACTACACCAGATGCAAGCTGCGCTGGAAGGTACTCAAATATGTCAAGGGAGATTGGAGGCCCCGCTAGTTACGACAAATGCCAGGGTTTTCTCTCTCTCCAAGGAGGACGTAGCGAATGCTTCTACGGTTGTCACAGGTCATATATTTATGTTCAGTCAGTACGCTACTGCATTATTTGATACTGGGGCAACACACTCGTTCATTTCTATGCCATTCACTAAGAAGATAGATATACCTCCATAAGTTCTAGATTGTAAGTTCTTAACAACCCTGCCTTCGGGAGAAATAATGACATCCACCCACATGCTATGTGTCGTACCGGTCAGAATCGCAGAAAGAGAACTTTATTGCGATCTGATAGTACTCGACATGCAGGATTATGATGTTATACTGGGTATGGATTTTCTGAGAAAATACGGTGCTTCTATCGAATGCCGTAAGCGAAGAGTGGTCTTCCAGCCCGAGGCAGAATCTATGTTTGAATTTATTGGAGAGCCAAGAAAAAGAACCAAGAAATTATTATCAGCTCTAAGAGCACAAAAGATGTTAGACAAGGGATGCACTAGGTATCTAGCACATGTGGTCAACACAAGTCAAGCAAAGGACCAGAAGCTAGAAGATGTCAGAGTTGTATGCAACTGCCCAGAGGTATTCCCTGATGAATTTCCAGGGTTAGCCCCTGATAGGGAGATTGAATTTGAGATCAAACTTATTCCTGGTACTAACCCGATCTCTAAAGCACCTTACCGTATGGCGCCGGCTGAATTGAAGGAGCTTCAGGGACAGCTACAGGAGTTACTCGACAAGGGACTTATTCGCCCTAGTCACTCTCCATGGGGAGCTCCAGTACTGTTTGTGAAGAAGAAAGATGGGTCTATGTGAATGTGTATAGATTACCGAGCGCTAAATAATGTGACGATCAAGAACAGGTACCCCCTCCCAAGGATAGATGACCTGTTCGACCAGCTGAACGGAGCCACCATCTTCTCTAAGATTGATATGAGGTCTGGCTATCATCAAGTAAAAGTGAAACAGGATGATATACCGAAGACGGCTTTCCGAACAAGATACAGACATTATGAGTTTGTCATTATGCCCTTCGGAGTGACAAATTCTCCTGCTATGTTTATGGACCTGATGAATCGGGTATTCTCGGCATTCCTCGACAAATTTGTGATCGTCTTCATCGACGATAACCTCATCAATTCGAGAAATCAAGAAGAACATGCTGAACACTTGAAGATAGTATTACAAATTCTTTGGGAAAAGCAATTATATGCAAAGTTCTCCAAATGCGAATTCTGGCTCGATCAAGTATCCTTTTTGGGTCATGTTATCTCCAAGGATGGAGTGATGGTAGACCCAATAAAGATTGAGGCTGTGAGTAACTGGAGCAGGCCAAAGAATGCCAGTGAAATCAGAAGTTTTCTCGAGCTAGCAGGCTATTATAGAAAATTTGTAGAGGACTTCTCAAGAATCGCAGCCCCTATGATAGTTCTTACCAGAAAGAACAGAAAGTACGAATGGATAGAGGACTGTGAAAAGAGTTTCTTAGAGTTGAAAAGGAGACTGACAAATGCTCCAATCCTTACTCTCCTGGAATGTAACAAAAGCATCGATATGTACAGTGACGCCTCTAAATTGGGACTCGGAGCTGTACTTATGCAGAGTGGCAAAGTTGTCACCTATGCTTCTAGACAACTCAAAGAACATGAAAAGAACTATCCCACTCACGATCTAGAACTAGCAGCCGTGGTCTTCACTCTCAAAATATGGAGACATTATTTATATGGAGCTCAGTGTAAGATTTATACAGATCACCAGAGTCTGAGATATTTCTTTACTCAGAAAGACCTAAATATGAGACAGCCCAGATGGCTCGAGCTAGTCAAGGACTATCACTGCGAGATCTTCTACCATCCTGGAAAAGCAAACAAAGTGGCCGATGCACTCAGCAGGAAGTCCTGTGCCACCTTGATGTCTTTATCAGTATTATCCCGACCACTAGAAAGAGAAATTATGAGCTACGGGGTTGAGATCATTTCCGGACAGCTTTCTACGATGACGATAGCACCGACACTGTTTGACGATATATTAGAAAAGCAAGATGGTGATCCAAGCATACAGAGGATCAAGCAAGAGATCCTAGAAGGGAAGGATGATGGATTTCATATCGCCGACAGTGGGGTACTATACCTTAGGGATCGTCTATGCATTCCCAATGATCCAGAACTACGAAAGAAGATATTAGAGGAAGCTCACGGAACCACCTATTCGATGCATCCGGGATCCACCAAGATGTATCAAGACCTGAAAGAGAAATTCTGGTGGTTCGGTATGAAAAGAGATGTGGCTCAGCATGTCAGTACTTGCCTGACCTGCCAGAGAGTTAATGCAGAACACCAGAGACTCGGAGGAGTGTTGGGACCGGGTGCATGTCGACGCGGACACGTATTGTAATTGTTACATAATTACATGCAGCGAAAACAAAAGCATGAATAATTTCCTAAATTATTCTAACACATATCCTAAGCATGCAATGTGTTCACATAATCGTAATATAAAATTTTTGCAAAAAAGGAAATTACTCTACGAATTACCTTGCGTAACTTAGAAGAAGGGACGAGATCCAACCGTTAGCGTCCCTTGAAAGCTCCGCCTCTATTCGTATCCACGCCGAGTATCGTCGGGATGACTTCGCTAAGCCATGAGTTTCGTGTTTACGAGAACTACTAGATTCTCCGTGAGCATGACGAAAACCGAGAGAGTAATCAAATCGAAAGACTCACCACCAAGGTTGGCCGAAGAGGAAGATCGTCGCAAGGAAGAACTTCGTCGCCTTGATGCTTCTCCTTGTGCTCACGGCAAGAAGAAAGAAGGAAGGCCTATGGCCGGCCAAGAGAGAGGGAGAGAAGAAGAGGAGTGAGCCTAAGCAATTCTTGGATGGATCATCTTCCATGGCACCCCTTGGGTCCTTTATATAGGGAGAGGTTTCTTAATTCCCAAGCAAACCTCTCCTTGATTATGGAATAATTTCTCAATCAATCCATAATCAAGGCTCTCATGATCAAGCTTCTTCTTCTTGATTATGGAATAATTTTTCAATCAATCCATAATCAATGCTCTCTTTCTTTTGGCATGATTATATAAAATTTGTAAAACAAACCAACCATTGGTTCATTATATAAAAATTTATAAAACAAACCAACCATTGGTTCATTATATAAATTTTATTAAACAAACCAACTCATGGTTCATTATATAAAAATTATATAACCTTTTATAAAATAAACCAACCTTTGGTCTATTTTATAAAACAAACCAAAATAGCCTTATCCTCTTATAGTGGTGGCCGACCATGACAAGAAGAGAGGAGGCCCCTTCCTTGGCCGGCCCATCTAACCCCAATTGGATCAAATCCCTTAATGAATTAAACTTATTTAATTCACCCATTAAGTCTTTAAAAGACTTAGCCATTCTATGCTTCCGATGCGTCTAAAATAAATTCAGTTTTGACTATTGTTTGGACCTACCAAAAATAGTCTATCTCGATTGGAGAATCCAATTCTCAACTCGTTTTAAATCCTTCGAATTACTCGTTATGCATGTGACCAAATAGGCTTTCAATTTATGTTAGTCGTCCATAATTAACTAATTAATTATAGAACGATCATCAGTGGCACCTAGTAGTACATCATGTCCCCAATTAATTGAAAGATCAACGGTTGAACTCAGAAATGATTTTGAAACCCTTTAGCAGCTATAATGAATCGTGCCCCATTCCCTTCACCATCTTATACCCACTTGGTTCAGGACATGGTCATGTGTGTCAGTCCCCACTAGGCTGACTACGTCACACCTAGCCCAAGTAACGTTTCCTCGTCCTATGGATTCTAATTACTCTCATTTATTTAAGAGATTCATACTCTGAACATGTCATGCTCTGGCCAGAGGCTTCGAGTAACAATCCGACGATAGGCCTCGGGTATACATCTCCTCGCAAGGAGTGGTGAATCCTTTGTAGGTTGTTCAAACATCTTCGGGCACTTCGGCTTATACCCAATCATCCTGGGTCCACACCTCCTTGGAGATGCTTGCTTAAGATGTCAAAGTATAAGTCTCCATGACCAAGATGACTTGAACACCGCAAGTCAAAGGAACATCACACTTAAGCTGCAGTAAGAACTTCACTAACATATCTATATGTAGACTACCATATGAAGTTTTACAGCCAGTCACTCCAATGAACTAGTTCCCTTAACTAGCATTCATGTTTATCTCTGGACATCTCAATGTCACCAGCCAGTGAGAATCAGCTGATTAGAGAATAACTCATGCTAGTCTCAACAGAATTGATAGTGTCCATATTTATCAATTCATCGACTAGGGACAATTTAAATACTTCACAATTGCACATGTAGAGATAATCACTAGTTGTGAATTCATCACAAATTCTCTCATGCTGTGAATTGTATTCCGGACATTCACTAAATGAGCTTAAGATCTTAATCAAATAATCATGTACACTCAAATAGTGAATATTCATTTATTAAAATAAATGATTACAATCATAAGGCGATTGCCTTAGGACACTTCTCTCATATCACTAACAAGGAGTTCTGTAGCCAATTCAGATTCCAGAATGGAAATGGGAAGATATCTCTATGGATTTCATTTCAGGACTGCCCAAGACTACGAACGGATATGATGCGATATGGGTAATCGTGGACAGATTGACGAAATCTGCTCACTTCCTAGCAATCAAGATGACATATTCCAGATTATATGGAATCCCTAAGACTATCATTTCGGATAGGGATGGTCGTTTTACTTCACATTTTTGGGAATGTGTTCAGAAGGCTCTTAGCACTAAGCTATGATTCAGTACTGCCTTTCATCCTCAGACAGACGGGCAAACAGAATGGGTGAACCAAGTACTGGAGGATATGTTACGAGCTTGTACCCTGGATTTCGAAGGGAGCTGGTGCCGATATTTATGCTTAGCGGAATTCGCTTATAATAATAGCTATCAAGCTACTATTGAAATGACGCCATATGAAGCTTTGTACGGGAGGAGATGTAGGTCTCCAATCTGTTGGTATGAAAGTGGTGAAAAGAAAGGAATGGGACTCAAGACAGATTTCATCGACGACACCACCCGAGCTACACAGAACATCCGCCAAAGAATAGAAATTGCTCAGAGCCGGTAGAAGAACTATGCGGATATGCGACGTAGGACCTTGGAATTCAATGTTGGGGATTCAGTATTCCTCCGAGTGGCTCCTATGAATGGAGTAATGAGATTCGGGAAGAAGGGAAAGTTAAGTCCGTGTTATGTGGGACCATACCAGATCCTGAAAAGAGTCAGCAAGGTGGCTTATAAGCTAGAGTTACCCCAAGAGATGTCAGTCATTCACAACGTATTCCATGTTTCGATGCTCAAGAAATATGTTCCCAACGCAGACCAAGTGATTGAGCCGCAGACAGTGCCAGTTCAAGAGGACCTAAGTTATGAAAGTCGACCTATCCAGATAATAGATCGAGAAGTCAAAAGGCTAAGGAACAAGGAGGTGCCCTTAGTAAAGGTCCTATGGCAAAGTCAATGGTTTGAAGAGGCCACATGGGAACGCAAGGACGATATGAAATGAAAGTACCCAGAACTATTCTAAGTTCAAGGATGAACTTTTTATAAGGTATGGGGGATTGTAACGTCCGTAAAATCCTCTCAATTTTTACATGAACACTAATATGAATTTTAGTATAATTCTTAATAGATTTTATGTGGAATTCTAGTATAATTCATAATAGGCTTTATGTGGGCTTTTCAAAAAAAAAAAGGGGGAAAGAACCAAAAAGTACCATTTGCCATGGTTTGAACTATGGACCTTAGGTTGTAACAAAGCCTTATGATGCATGTAATAACCAGTAGCCCCAGCAGGGGTGTGCTGTTAAGAAGGAGAGGAAAATTGTAGTTAAGGGTAGGGGATGCAAAGAGGCACCGTGTGAAGAGGCACAAGGTAAAGAGACACTTGTGAAGAGGCATCTTGCCCTTTCACTTAGTATAAGTAGGGATAAGTGAAGAGACAAGAGACATTAGAAATTGTTCTCTTCTTCCTCCTTCTTCCACCCCCACCGAAACTCTCCATCTCCCTCTCCCATTTCCAAAAAATCTCATCTAGGGTCTCTCCCCTAGAAAGCTTCACAAGGGAGATATCTTGAAGACTTAAGACCCCTTATAAGGTGAGAAGAACAAAGGAGATCCTAAGAGCAAGGAGGTCTTCATCGCTCTTAATTTAAAGGTATATAGATTGGTGGTAACCAACTAAAAGAGGTAAGTCTCCCCTCACCTGTAGTATAATTGTTTTGGGTGTTATGTGACTTAAATCATAGAGTAGACCCTTGAAGGATTCTACCAAGCACCTAAAACTATGATTAGGGTCAAGTTAAACTCCCAATTATGCTTGCTAATGATTTCCTATGATATGATATGTGTTAAATGAATGTTATATGATTTTTATGTCACTTATGGTTGCTTGAAAAGGGGACAAGGGTTTCGGCCAAGCACCTAGAACCATGACTATGATTAGATCAAACCCCAACTACGCTTGTAAATGACTTCCCATGATATGTGATGTGTTATATGAATATTAGCATGATCTTGTGATATCTTATGTTGCTTAAAGAGGGAAGGTGGGGTTCGGCCAAGTCCTAGCTTTAGGCCTAGGAGGAGGTTAAAACCCTAAGTATGCTTTCTATTTGCTTAAGAGATCAAGAACATATTTCCATGATTTATTAAATGATATAATAATGTTGGCATGCTTCTATGATACTTTATGATTATGTTAGGCCTTATGTTGGTGCAGGAAGCACCATATCGAACCTTGTTTTGATATTGGCAAAGGATTCAAAGTTAAGTTTATTTGTGATCTAATAAAGTTACTTGAGTGTGCAGAAAGAAGTATTAGCGAAGGATTGCTAGGCACCTGGCGAAGGGCTGCCAGGAAACAAAGTCCTAGCGAAGGGCTGCTAGGCACCTGGCGAAGGACTGCTAGGAAACAAAGTCCTAGCGAAGGGCTGCTAGGCACCTGGTGAAGGACTGCCAGGAAACAAAGTCCTAGCGAAGGACTGCTAGGCACCTGGCGAAGGAATGCCGGGAAACAAAGACCTAGCGAAGGACTGCTAGGCACCTGGCGAAGGAATGCCAGGATACAAAGCCCTAGTGAAGGACTGCTAGGCACCGTGCGAAGGACGGCTTGGTACCTAAGCCCTAGCGAAGGACTGCTAGGCAAAAGTCCAACTGGAGGAGCCGGTTGGCATCAGGTAAATTCTCCCGAGAGGAGTAGGTGAGGACGCGTTCCCCGTCGAGGCAACATTAGGCGTCGGTTCGACCTAGGGCTCCATTTGGGAGACCCAAAGTCAGAACCAAGACAGCTAAGGCTGTATAAAACTAACATATTATTACTTTATGTTGTTTTGGACTAACCCTAGATGCAGGACCGAAGGAACGAGTGTCTGCAGCTCAGAGAGCCTCAAAGGAGTGAGGCAGTAGCTGAGTAGGGCGCCCGGAGTGTCCCGGGCGCCCCCAAGGTGAATACAAAATAGATGAAGCAAAAGAAGTGCTTCGACAGCTCATGGGTGGGGCGGCCCCGTGCTCCCGGGCGCCCCCCATGCTCCCGAGCGCCCCAGATGGTCTGGGCGCCCCCAGTTCAAGCTAACGAAGCAGAAGCCAGCGAAACCAACGGATAAGAGTTGACCCGGTCAACCCGGGCGCCCCCAGTGTCCCGGGTGCCCCCGTCAAAGCCTGATCCCGAGTTTGAAGGGATCAGAGCTGACCGAGAGGAACTCGGATCAGCTGACACGTGGGGGGGGCGCCCCCGACATTCCGAGCACCCCAGGGGCTATAAAAGGGCCCTCGACCCCAAGGCTTTGAACATCAATTCTTTCAACGCATTCACGCTCTTCTACTCCCGCGCTCTGCTCCGAAAACCTCCTGACTCGAGATACAAGCGCCGACAACGTCCCTCTGCTCCAAAAACATAATCTACACCGGACATCGGTAACGAAGAGCTACTTTTATTTTACTGTACTCATTTTGTAATACATCTTGTAAACTGGCTTTGGCACATATAGAATTGCCCGTAGTAAACGGTCAATGACCGTTGGCCTTGGAGTAGGAGCCGACCTTGACTCCGAACCAAGTAAAACTGCTTGCGTCTTTGTGTTGTGATTTAATTTTCCGCTGTGTATGCTCTTATTTTAATGCGAAAATGATTTACGATATTCACCCCCCCCCTCTATCGTTTCTCTCGATCCAACAAGTGGTATCAGAGCGGGGAAGCTCAAATTTGGTGCAACCACCAATTTGAGACTTTTTCGGATTTTCAAAATTATTTTATTTTTTTTAATCTTTTCTCGTTAATCAAGGTGGTGCAACACCACTCGATCTTTATTTCAAATAAATAATATCTTTTTTTCAATTTTAAATTCTCATTTTTTTCACCATAAGTTAGAATTGTTAAAACGATCAATTTTTGAAAATTTGTCATAAATTTTTTTTATTATTTTAATATTTTTTTCTCAAAATTCGTGCTACCCTAATTCGAGCAAAGTTTTTTTAAACATTGGCTTCTTACTTTTTCATCATTAATCAGAATTGATAAAGCCAACAGTTTAAAAAAAAATCTGTCATAAATTTTTTTTTTTATTATTATTTTTTCTCGAAATTCGTGTAATATTTTTCTGTGGTAATTTTTTCTTTCTCCCGCACTACTAATCCAAGACCAAGTCTTGGTACATTTTTTGTTATTTTGTTTGTGTGCAAGGTTTATATTAAATGGTCAATCAAGAGTGGAACAGTGCACGTCCACCGCTATTCTCTGCCAATAACTTCAACTTTTGGAGAAGTCAAATGGAGTCCCTTCTGAAAGCCCAAATGGACCTATGGCTGATCATCCAAACGAGATTCTCTTTTCCCGTAGAAGATGAGTGATCAATCGAGTGAGATAAATTGGATGAACGAACTCTCAACCAAATCGAGACCGATGCAAGGGCAACTGCAATTCTACAATGTGGCCTAACCAAAGAGCAACTCGAGCTAGTAGGTCCATGCAGATGTGCTAGAGAAATCTGGGAAAAATTGATTAACTTTCATCAAGGGATCTCAGATGAAGAAGAAGATCAGGTAAGTTATCTTGCCCTTTCGGTCCAAGCATAAACAGCCGAGTCAGAGTCTAAACCCGAATCCAAAGTCGAACCAGAATTAGACGACGAATTGACTGAGACGGTAACCGATTTTGAATTCTTTTCAAAATTAGAATTAAATAATCAAACAGATACTGTAATGGTCGAGGAAGGTGTAAATTTTATTGCAGGGAAAAATCCTAAAGAACCACCAAAGAAGGAGCTTCAACTAGTACCCGAGTCCGACTCAGACACAGAATCAGAAGATGAGCCTAGATCCGAGGTGGCAAGAATCAAGGGGGAGATTCCCAATAATGAACCAAAAGGTAAAAGTGTAAATTCAAATTTTAAAAATCATGTAATTTGTTACACATGCAGGGAGAGAGGGCACTACCAAAGTGAGTGTCCTACTCGTAAGATTTAAACGACACCACTGATGGCGACAAAGGAACCACTTCCAAAAGCACGAAGGGACAAAAGTCGCATCCAATGCTTCAAGTGCCAGGAGTTCGGGCATTACCAATGTGAATGCACAGATAAAAGAGCTACCAAGAATGCTGGACAAACGATCGACAAAGGTAAATTTACAGTATTTGAAAATCCATTATTTACCTTGAATAATGTGATTGATTCATGTAAATTAATTAAGGCAAATTTTAGAAAATTGAAATAAGAAAATGAAACCCTAAAACATAAGGTCAATATGTTAGAAAATTTAATTCATAATCTTGCTGATTTCGAAATCCGGAGTATTTCTCCAATTGTGACCTTACTTAGATAATTGTTTGCTTTAATTGTGTGTTTCTTTTTATTTTTAGTTTTGTTTTTTTTTTTGCATAGAATTAGGACTGGTTAGTTTAAGGACTAAAATGATTAACTGAAATTTGAACAACATAGTATTGGATGGAGGTGAGATGATAGTACGTTAGGGAAGCCTCTTCTAATAAGGTCAAGTATACTCTACTTGGTCTATTTAAACTGGTGAAACTAGCCGAAGCTACCGATCCAAGACCCAAACTAATTAGACCAGAATTTGTTAACAAGTAATTTTGAAAATGAAATTTCACTAAAAGGCTTTGTCAAGGAAAGGGTTGATGATCCAATAAGGCTACAGCCAAAGAAGGCCTTGTGCCTCGCCAAGACCTGGAAGCTAATTTTTGAAATTCAAATTCAATTTACTTCTTGTCAAATTCAAATCTAACACAAATTTCAATCAATCATTGATTCAACCATTTTTTTCAAAATAAAATTAAAATTCATTAAAATGGTTTTCAAAATTAATTTAACTTTTCAAAACTAATCATAATTTTTCAAAATAAAATCCTTACTTCTATCAAAACCTGTCTCACAAAAACCCATAAGATTAACATGCTTGATCACGTAGAACTGGGTGAGACATCTAGGACCTAAAAGAATAATTCACTATCCTTTTAAATAAAAAGGTGTGCAAAAGTTATTCAAAATTATCTCTATTTTGCAAATTAATTTAGTTTACTGTACCCTATTTTTTTTCAAAATAGTGAATTTCATGTTAAAAATCACAATAGACACATTTTAGATAGAATCTAAGGCTTGTTTGATTTAGTTATTAATCAGTCAAACTTAGTAAGCTGAGTTAACCTTGGTCAACATAGTCAAACCCTAGTCAACCTGGTCAACACTGAAGTCCCTTAAGGAACATAGATAAAAGACAGACTGTGTCGGATACAGGGGGAGTTCTTCTTGATCTTTTTCGAAAAATTTAGATTTTTCAAAAACCTTATGCTTTAAAACTTATTCAAAAACCCTCGATATTGCTATCTAGTTGAAAAATTATCATCATTATTTCCGAAAACTGTGCTATCATTTCAACTTATGTTTTCAAAAATTTATCTTGAAAGTTATCATACTCAGAAGATTGTTCAAAATTATTCTTTTGATTTTAATAAACCCTAAAGACACAGAGGAAGGTCCACTTCATGATCTACAAGGACTCCTAGGATGTGTCAAATTTATGGGGGGTTTGAGTCAAAAGAAGAATTTCTGAAATTTTTTTTGGTAATTATTAATTTTGAAGTTATTAGACAATTCTTATAATTTAAATCAAACCTTAAAACTCAGAGGAAGATCGCTTGTAGTCAACAAGCTTCCTAGGACTGGGTCATGTTTAGGGGGAGATCAAATTAAAAGAATTATTGAATATTTTCAAAATTATATGTTTTCATGCACTACACGTTTAAAATCCTTTTGAAAACTTAAATAATTTTTCTTTCAAAAACTATTATTTTATTTTTTTTCAAAAGTCTTGTGGCTTATGAAATTATTTTTGAAATAATATTTACTTGGGTTGGAGAAATTTCCAGGACACTTAGGAAATTGTCCTTGTAGTTAACAAGGTTTCCTAGGATTGTGTCAGACTGGAAAAGAAACCTAGTCAAGTAAAATATTATGTTTTCAAAATGCATAATACTTTTCAAAAATTACTCATATTTTTCAAAGTCTAATAGTTTTCAAAAATAGAACTTAGACTTTCCAAAAAGGCTCAATCTGTTTTTTTAAAGTACTTGCATATTTTTCAAAAATGCATATTTTTCAAATAATACTTATATTTTCAAAAGAAAAAATGCATAATATCCTTCAAAGTGACTTATTTTTTTTTCAAAGATACAAAGTACTTGCATCTCTCAAAAGGCTCAATATCTTTTTAAAAAGTACTTACATTTTTCAAAACAAGTAAACTTATTGATTAAATATTTTTTTTGCTTGTCATGCATGGACTCAATAAAAATATACACTTGACTCCAATTCTATTTTTTTTGCAATTCTTCATTCTTTCAAAATGTTGTTACTTATAAATTATCATTTTTGACATTATTCTCTCGCTCAAATAGTTATTGTTTTCAAAACCCATAAGCTCTGATACACAAACTTTAAATGTCTTTCAAAATATATTTTTCAAGAGTTCTTTATTGATGTATGGCCAAGGGGGAGAGTAGAAAAAGTGAAAATTAAATTCTTCCTTAAACTTTTTACCCTTTTTCAAAGAAACTATCTTAGAAATGGTCTAAAACATACGGAGAAGAATTTCACACCAAGAGGGAGAGAAAGAAAAGAGAGAAAGGAAATTTTGTGTAATTTTTTCTCTCTTTTTCAAAAAGCAAAGCAAAAATTTCTAAGTACTTCAAATTGTTTTTAAGTGCCAAGTGCTGTTAAAATATCAAACTACTTCAAGTGCTTTCAAGTATTTCTAGTGCTTCAAAATTTTCTAAAGCATTTCTAAGTGTTTCAAATTTTTTAAGTGCATGTTTTTCCTAAGTAAAATTTTTTTTAGTAAACAAAATTTGTCTGAGCAAAAACTTCTTGAAAATTTTGGCAAATGTTTCTAAGTAAAGTTTTTTTTTTGGTGAAAAACTTGTCTTAAAGATTTTGTTTTTCAAAATACACTAAGTGTTTCCAAACAAATTCTTTTATGCAAGTTTTTTTAAAAACAAATTTTGTCCTAATTTTCGAAGATGAAACTCATTTTAGGAAAATTTGCCTTCAAAATTTTGCCTAAGTAATTTTTTTTACAAAGCCTTGTAAGTAAAAGTTTTTAAAACAAAACTTAGGCTTGCTTTTCAAAATTGAAAATTGTCTAAAAAGTTGTTTATGAATATGTTTTTTAACACTTTGTCAAAAACTTAGAAGTTTTACGAAAACTCAAAACTCTCTATCTGAAACCTTGTTCGCCCATGTATTGTTTTTGATATATGTCAAAGGGGGAGGAAAGGTCAAAGTTAAGTGTTTTAAGTGATTTATAACACAAGTATTCAGGGTTTAGGGGGAGTATGAGAAATAAAGAATTTTTTTCAACTCTGCATTTATTTTGTTCATAAACAGTTATACATCATTGTTTACCTTATGTTCTTAACTGTTATATGTTTCTACTTAACTTTGAATTATGTTGCCATAAATCAAAATGGGGGAGATTGTTGGTGTAGGAAGCACCATATCGAACCTTATTTTGATATTGGCAAAGGATTCAAAGTTAAGTTTATTTGTGATCTAATAAAGTTACTTGAGTGTGCAGAAAGAAGTCTTAGCGAAGGGCTGCTAGGCACCTGGCGAAGGGCTGCCAAGAAACAAAGTCCTAGCGAAGGGCTGCTAGGCACTTAGCGAAGGACTGCCAGGAAACAATGTCCTAGCGAAGGGCTGCTAGGCACCTGGCGAAGGGCTGCTAGGAAACAAAGTCCTAGCGAAGGACTGCTAGGCACCTGGTGAAGGAATACCAGGAAACAAAGACCTAGCGAAGGACTGCTAGGCACCTGGCAAAGGAATGCCAGGATACAAAGCCCTAGCGAAGGACTGCTAGGCACCTGGCAAAGGAATGCCAGGATACAAAGCCCTAGCGAAGGACTGCTAGGCACCGGGCGAAGGACGGCTTGGTACCTAACCCCTAGCGAAGGACTGTTAGACAAAAGTCCAACCGGAGGAGCCGGTTGGCATCAGGTAAATTCTCCCGAGAGGAGTAGGTAAGGGCGCGTTCCCCGTCGAGGGAACAGTAGGCATCGGTTCGACCTAGGGCTCCATTTGGGAGACCCAAAGTCAGAACCAAGACAGCTAAGGCTGTATAAAACTAACATATTATTACTTTATGTTGTTTTGGACTAACCCTGGATGCAGGACCGAAGGAACGAGTGTCTGCAGCTCAGAGAGCCTCAAAGGAGTGAGGCAGTAGCTGAGTAGGGCGCCTGGAGTGTCTCGGGCGCCCCCAAGGTGAATACAAAACAGATGAAGCAAAAGAAGTGCTTCGACAGCTCATGGGCGGGGCACCCCCGTGCTCCCGGGCGCCCCCCATGCTCCCGGGCACCCTGGATGGTCCGGGCGCCCCTAGTTCAAGCTAACGAAGCAGAAGCCAGCGAAGCCAACGGATAAGAGTTGACCCGGTCAACCCGTGCGTCCCCAGAGTCCCGGGCGCCCCCGTCAAAGCCTGATCCCAAGTTTGAAGGGATCAGAGCTGACCGAGAGGAACTCAGATCAACTGACACATGGGGGGCGCCCCCGACGTTCCGGGCTCCCCCAGGGGCTATAAAAGGGCCCTCGACCCCAAGACTTTGAACATCAATTCATTCAATGCATTCACGCTCTTCTACTCCCGCGCTCTGCTCCGGAAACCTCCCGACTTGAGATACAAGCGCCGACGACGTACCTCTGCTCCAAAAATATAATCTACACCGGACGTCGGTAACGAAGAGCTACTTTTAGTTTACTGTAGTCATTTTGTAATACATCTTGTAAATTGGTTTGAGTTGGGTTGATGATGCCCCCTTGATGAGCTCGAAAGGTTCATCATGCTAAACCCTGCAGGTGGATTTAATCCGGCATGATGATAAGGTCGAGTGGTACTAGTCAAGGATCCAGAAGTTAATTAATTTAAATTGTCAGTAATTTAATTAATTAACGGGCATTCGAAATCTTAAACATGGGGGGATGGACGACTTGTAATAAGTGGAGCCAATATGTAAATATGGGGGTTGGTGAGGTATGTAACGACCTGAAAAATTCTCTTAATATTTCGCTAAAATATTAAGTATGTCTAGATAATTTTCTGAGGAACCTAGAAATATTAATGCGAACTTTGGCCTAGAAAATCCATGTTTTCTCATTTAAATTGGGAAAAAGGGCACTAATGGGCCTTATATGTGCTTTTTAGTACCATAATTATTGGTGGATTTTAGGTGAAAATTTATATAAATATAAAGGGATTTTAATGAGAAATATTAACATAATTATCGGGGAATTTTTAAGGGATTTTTGAAAATACTAGGAAAATAAAAGAAAATAAGTGGGAAAAAAATTGTGCATCTACCAAGGATTGAACCTTGGACCTCTTGTACAACCATGTATGCTCTAACCAACTGACCTAGCAAGGTAATGTTATGAGGGAATGAAGTGGATATTGGTTAAGGCTTAGAAGAAGATGAAGGGTCATGGAGAGACTCTTCATTTACCTCCTTAATGGGTTATAAAGAGGGGGGTTTGGGAGTTACCTCTTCCTTCCATCACTTTGCATTTTCTTCCTGTTAGGACCAAAAGGAATTTAAATATCTCCACAATGATATGATATTGTCCACTTTGGGCCTAAGCCCTCATGGTTTTGCTCTTGGGCTCTCCCAAAAGGCCTCATGCCAATGGAGATATCTTTTTTCCTTATAAGCCTATGATCTTTCCCATGTGTTTTCGATGTGGGATTATGTTTGAAACCTTGCAACCTCAACAATCCCCCCCTCAAACAAAGGACCACAAGCCCCCCCTCAAGCGGAAACCCTTTCCATTTGATGTCCGATCCTCAACCCACCAGGACTTTCTGCCCCTCGGTCCACCCGACCAACTAGGACTTCACCGCCTAGCCGCAACTAGGACTTCTCTGCCTGGTGTCTGGTCCTCTTGATCAAGACATGGGAGCCCATACATCCTTTATTCAAGGCTTAACCCACATGGTTAGATCTGGATCATTGCTCTAGTTTGAGCTTCTTCAGGCGGTTAGTCCAGTGAAGAGCAACCTGGCTCTGATACCAATTGTTAGGACCAAAAGGAATTTAGATATCTCCACAATGATATGATATTGCCCACTTTGGGCCTAAGCCCTCATGGTTTTGCTCTTGGGCTCTCCCAAAAGGCCTCATGCCAATGGGGATATCTTTTTTTCTTATAAGCCTATGATCTTTCCCATGTGTTTTCGATGTGGGATTATGTTTGCAACCTTGCAACCCCAACACTTCCTCCTCCTTCCATCATCCTAGCCGAACACCCTAAGGGGGTTTTCCCTTGGAAAAGCTTCACAAGAGGGTCTCATCTCCAAGATCTAAAGGCTTCCCAAGGTTTCAAGGGCTAGAGGTGACTTAAGGTCCAAGGAGTTCTTTTGATTCTCTATAATCAAGGTGGAAAAAAAAATCAAGAAACCCAAGGTAAGACTCCCTCACCTGTGGTATAATAGTTTCTTATGTTTTAGCATGATTTATTGGTTGGTTTTTGGGATTTGATGTTAAAAGAAACAAGAAAAGCAAACCAAGAACCCTAGGATCTCCTATGGGTTTCGGCCACTAGAAGTGTAGGGTCAAAGATGATGCTAAAAATCTTTATAATGTTGTTTAAGGTTCCCTTATGATGTTTAGAGATTAAATATAATTTTTGGGAATTTTTGGGGTACCCTAGAATACCCTAGGGTTTCGGCCAACATCAAGAACCCATGTGTAGGGTTGGGCTTAAAACCTCAAGTATGTGTTTTATGTATTAACATGATATAAGGGAGATGGAGGGTGTTTATGTGAATGTTTCACATGGCCTAGAGACCCTATAGATTTCGTCCAAGTACCCTAATAGGGTGGAAAGTTAGGACTTATTTCAAATAAGGGCCCCAATGGCTCTATGGTAAGGTATGGTTGGTATTTAACAATTGATTTGGGGTTTTTAATGGAATTTTTCCATACCCCCATGGCCTTGAAGTTTCGGCCAAGAGTAAGTTTAGGGCTAAAGGATTAGGGTTGACCTTAAGTATGGAATCAAAGGGTTCCTATGACCTAGTATATGTGTATGAGATGTTGTTTGGGAAGTTATGTGAAGGTTCATGGACCTAGGGTTCCTTGGGGACTTTCGGCCAAGGACATAACCTAGGGCTAGGGTTGGGTTAAACCTACCAAGATGCTTGTGTATAGGTTACTAAGAGGTATGTTTAAGTAAGATGGAAGAATTTTTTTGTTAACCAAACCATTAGTTTATATGTCATGAATTATATGATTAGGTCATAAATGTTTAAGACATGTGCCATGATCTATGAATGATATGTATGTATGCCATGTTTTATGAATAATATGTATGTATGCTATGTCTTATGAATGATATGAAGTTATGCCATGTTTATGAATAAATTGTATGTATGCCATGCTTTATGAATGATGTGTACATATGCCATGTTTAAGAATGAAAATGATGAATGAAGTTAAAGTTCATGCCTTCAAGGCATAACGATGATGTTAAGTATGATGAAAGTATGATGAATGAATAAATATGCTATGAATGATTATGAATGAAGAAGCATGTGAAAGCATTTTATTTTATTTTATGGGCTTGTACCGAACCTAAGTAAGGTCCACGGTTCTGGACTACCGATGAAGCTGTCCACGGTTCGGGACTACCGATGAAGCTGTCCTTACGGTTCGGGACTACCGATGAAGCTGTCCTTACCCTAGTAGGTCGAGATTAGCTACCTCGTATTTACTTAGGGATGCGCGCATATGATGAATGAATGTGGTACAAGCCAGGGCCCAATGAATGATATGACTATGTTAAAGTATTTAAAAGCATGTTTTTAAAGATTAAGCATCCTTATATATATATATGCAATTGCCACATGCATCCATCCATGTTATGCATTATATTTATGATAAGAATATTATGCAAAGTAAGTTTATGCAAGGTATGTTTATGCAAATGATTTTATGTATGTTTATGCTAATATATGATGCCATGATTTTATTTATGTTCATGCTAGTTTAGGATGCCATGATTTAATTATGTTTATGCTAAGTTAGAATGCCATGATTTTATTTATGTTCATGCTAGTTTAGGATGCCATGATTTATTTATGTTTATGCTAAGTTAGAATGCCATGATTTTATTTATGTTCATGCTAGTTTAGGATGCCATGATTTATTTATGTTTATGCTAAGTTAGAATGCCATGATTTTATTTATGTTCATGCTAGTTTAGGATGCCATGATTTAATTATGTTTAGGCTAAGTTAGAATGCAATGTTTTTATTTATGTCCATTCTTATTTATGATGCCATGATGTAATTAGGTTATGCTAAGTTAGGATGCCATGATTTTATTTATGCCCATGTTAATTTTTGAAGTCATGATTTAAGTAGGTTTGTGCTAAGATAGGATGCCATGATTTTATTTAGGTCCATGCTAAGAATGTTTATGAGGTTATGTTGATGATGTTTATATCAATGCCAAGTATTATGCCATTCTATGAATGTTTACGATGTCGATGTCTATGCCAAGTATTATGTCATGCCATAAAGGTTTTTATGGTTATGTTTATGCCATGCTACGAATGTGATTAAGTTATGTTCATGCCATGACGAATGTATGCTAAGTGATGAAAAGGTTTATGTTCTAAGTAAAGCACTAAGTATGTTAATGTCTTATGTGCTTATGATTAGATGATGAATGGTTTTAGTGAGTAGGAAAGAGTCTTACTAAGCCTGTGTGCTTATACTCTTATTTTTCTTATACCGCAGATCACGTAAGGGGACAGTAAGGAAGCAGCAGGAGGGCATTACAGCATGTGTGTGATAGTGACTTGGCCAAGAGACCATATGTTTGCTCGTCTTATGATAGAACTTTACCTTTACTACTAAGTACTTGAATGTGACTCTATGACATGATGCTACAGTATGACATGATGCTAAAGTATGCCATGATGCTAAATATGATATGATGCTAAGTATAAAGTTAATATGCCAAGTTCCCATGTTATGATGCTAGGAATGGTAGTAAGTGCATGTAGGTGTAAGTTAAAGGTTTCCACTGCATTATGATGTCTACATGCCCTAAGTATGTTAACGTAACGCCGCTCTATGAAAAGAAAAAAAAAAGCGGGCGTTACAGGTTGGTATCAGAGCAGTTACCATCTCACTACACACACATCAAGCCCTCTTCCTGCCGCTTCCAAGTAAGTACCTTTACATATCTGATAGTAGTAAGATGTTTTATGATTTTAAGATATGCAAGTATGAACGATAGTTATGATGAAAAGTACCTTAAGATATGTAACGATGAACGATATTTTATCTTCTTTTAGGAATTAAATACTTTAGAGTAATATGGGGGTAGGAATAACAATAACTCATATTATCCATACTTGTCCTTTATGAAGGAAAACATGGCTAGAAGACAGAGTAACAGAATTAATGAGACTACTTCATCGCCTGACCTGACGATCAATATACCTTATATCATAACCTATCTTAAGTCACATCATAAGACAATCATGTATAAGTATTCTGCCTGATTACATTAGGTCTAAGTTAGTCATAATATAATTAGTCATAAGTGTGACTCAACCTTATGTTCATAAACATGGTATTAATTGAGCACCATCATAATCTTAGTAATTAAGGTGAACCTAGTATATAACCTGTACATTATATGAGTTACCAATCATATAATATAATTATATCATATTATATAAAGAAAATGATAATAATAATATGAGAGTATGTACTAATATAAAATTAGTATAAATATGACTATAATAATTCACCTATCATATAGGTTCTTAATATGAGCCTGCATACAGGTTGACATGTATCATCTCAACCTATAAGTTATCACCTACACATATTATTCCATAAGCAATTATAGGTATTATACCTATAACTTATATGATAAATAACTATAATTTATGATATCATGTATAACCTATAATATAGTCTCATGTAGGGAATTATATGATAGCCTACATACATAGGATTATAACTCTCTCACCTATGTTAGCGTATAGTATTAGTTCCATTATACTAATACTAATATAATTAATGGTATAAGTCATACGGTATAACCTAAAACGATACGCATAGGGTAGTGTTCTACTTACATTAACACTTATTATAGATCATGTGTCCACTATATTTTCATACTAATTATAAATATTAGTATTATCAACGTATGTTTCACTATTATCTTATATATAATATATAAGATTACCTTGAGTTATTTTATGGTAATATAATAAATATGATCTCACTTATCATATAATAACCATTAACTAATATAATTCATAGCTCATGTTGTGAACTAATATTTCAGAACCATACTATTATTAGGTTTACCCATAATTATAATAGGTATATAATTATGATATATGCATATAATTACATCATAGGGCTATTAATGACACTAGCTCAATTATGACAATCATGTATGTCACTTATATCATCAAGGATATAAGTATAAATGACCGTGAATAAAATACACCTAATCTGTATGTCAGATTGGCAATATTATGAGTTCCTTGAATTAAAGAATTAACCCTTATTCGATGCATCCGGGATCCACCAAAATGTATCAAGACCTGAAGGAGAAATTCTGATGATCCGGTATGAAGAGAGATGTGGCTCAGCATGTTAGTACTTGCATGACTTGCCAGCGAGTAAAAGCAGAACACCAGCGACCCGGAGGAGTTCTGCAGTCACTCGCGATTCCGGAATGGAAATGGGAAGACATCTCTATGGATTTTATTTCGGGGCTTCCCAGGACTACGAACGGATATGATGCAATATGGGTAATTGTGGACAGGCTGACAAAGTCTGCTCACTTCTTGGCGATCAAGATGACTTACTCGATTGAGCAACTGGCTCAATTATATGTTAAGGAAGTAATTAGACTTCATGGAGTTCCCAAGACCATCATCTCCGATAGGGATGGTCACTTTACTTCGCATTTTTGGGAATGTGTTCAGAAGTCTCTCGGCACTAAATTGCGATTTAGCACCGCCTTTCACCCTCAGACTGATGGGCAAACTGAACGGGTGAATCAAATACTAGAAGATATGTTGAGAGCTTGTGCCCTGGATTTCAAAGGAAGCTGGTGTCGATATCTATGCTTAGCGGAATTCGCGTACAACAATGGCTACCAAGCTACTATTGGAATGGCACCTTATGAAGCGTTGTATGGGAGGAGATGTAGGTCTCCGATCTGTTGGTATGAGGGTGGTGAAAAGAAGGAAATGGGGCTCACAACGGATGTCATAGACAGCACCACCCGAGCTATACAGAATATTCGGCAACGGATAGAAACTGCTCAGAGCCGGCAGAAGAGTTATGCCGATGTCCGGCGTAGACCACTGGAGTTTAATGTTGGAGATTGGGTGTTTCTGAAAGTGGCTCCTATGAAGGGGGTGACAAGATTTGGGAGGAAAGGAAAACTAAGTCCGCGCTATGTGGGGCCATACCTGATTCTGAAAAGAGTCGGTAAAGTGGCATATGAGTTAGAGCTGCCTCCAGAGATGTTAGCTATCCATAATGTATTCCATGTGTCCCTGCTTAAAAAGTGTATCCCAAATATGGACCAAGTGATCGAGCCGCAGACAGTACAAGTGCAAGAGGACCTAACTTATGAGAGCAGACCCATCCAGATTTTGGATAGGGAGGTTAAGAAGCTGAGGAGTAAGGAGGTACCCTTAGTCAAGGTCCTATGGCAAAGTCAACGGTTCGAGGAAGCTACCTGGGAACGCGAGGACGAGATGAGGCGCAAGTACCACGAGTTGTTCTAAGTTCGAGGACGAACTTAGACGAGGTATGGGGGATTGTAACGACCCGAAAAATTCTCTTAATATTTCCTTAAAATATTAAGCATGTCTAGATAATTTTCTGAGGAACCTAGAAATATTAATGCGAACTTTGGCCTAGAAAATCCATGTTTTCTCATTTAAATTGGGAAAAAGGGCACTAATGGGCCTTATATGGGCTTTTTAGTACCATAATTATTGGTGGATTTTAGGTGAAAATTTATATAAATATAAAGGGATTTTAATGAGAAATATTAACATAATTATGGGGGAATTTTTAAGGGATTTTCGAAAATACTAGGAAAATAAAAGAAAATAAGTGGGAAAAAAATTGTGCATCTACCAAGGATTGAACCTTGGACCTCTTGTACAACCATGTATGCTCTAACCAACTCACCTAGCAAGGGAATGTTATGAGGGAATGATGTGGATATTGGTTAAGGATTAGAAGAAGATGAAGGGTCATGGAGAGACTCTTCATTTACCTCCTTAATGGGTTATAAAGAGGGGGGTTTGGGAGTTACCTCTTCCTTCCATCACTTTGCATTTTCTTCCTCCTCCTTCCCTCATCCTAGCCGAACACCCTAAGGGGGTTTTCCCTTGGAAAAGCTTCACAAGAGGGTCTCATCTCCAAGATCTAAAGGCTTCCCAAGGTTTCAAGGGCTAGAGGTGACTTAAGGTCCAAGGAGTTCTTTTGATTCTCTATAATCAAGGTGGAAAAAAAAATCAAGAAACCCAAGGTAAGACTCCCTCACCTGTGGTATAATAGTTCCTTATGTTTTAGCATGATTTATTGGTTGGTTTTTGGGATTTGATGTTAAAAGAAACAAGAAAAGCAAACCAAGAACCCTAGGATCTCCTATGGGTTTCGGCCACTAGAAGTGTAGGGTCAAAGATGATGCTAAAAATCTTTATAATGTTGTTTAAGGTTCCCTTATGATGTTTAGAGATTAAATATAATTTTTGGGAATTTTTGGGGTACCCTAGAATACCCTAGGGTTTCGGCCAACATCAAGAACCCATGTGTAGGGTTGGGCTTAAAACCTCAAGTATGTGTTTTATGTATTAACATGATATAAGGGAGATGGAGGGTGTTTATGTGAATGCTTCACATGGCCTAGTGACCCTATAGGTTTCGGCCAAGTACCCTAATAGTGTGGAAAGTTAGGACTTATTTCAAGTAAGGGCCCCAATGGCTCTATGGTAAGGTATGGTTGGTATTTAACAATTGATTTGGGGGTTTTAATGGAATTTTTCCATACCCCCATGGCCTTGAAGTTTCGGCCAAGAGTAAGTTTAGGGCTAAAGGATTAGGGTTGGCCTTAAGTATGGAATCAAAGGGTTCCTATGGCCTAGTATATGTGTATGAGATGTTGTTTGGGAAGTTATGTGAAGGTTCATGGACCTAGGGTTCCTTGGGGACTTTCGGCCAAGGACATAACCTAGGGCTAGGGTTGGGTTAAACCTACCAAGATGCTTGTGTATAGGTTACTAAGAGGTATTTTTAAGTAAGATGGAAGAATTTTTTTGTTAACCAAACCATTAGTTTATATGTCATGAATTATATGATTAGGTCATAAATGTTTAAGACATGTGCCATGATCTATGAATGATATATATGTATGCCATGTTTTATGAATAATATGTATGTATGCCATGTCTTATGAATGATATGAAGGTATGCCATGTTTATGAATAAATTGTATGTATGCCATGCTTTATGAATGATGTGTACATATGCCATGTTTAAGAATGAAAATGATGAATGAAGTTAAAGTTCATGCCTTCAAGGCATAACGATGATGTTAAGTATGATGAAAGTATGATGAATGAATGAATATGCTATGAATGATTATGAATGAAGAAGCATGTGAAAGCATTTTATTTTATTTTATGGGCTTGTACCGGACCTAAGTAAGGTCCACGGTTCTGGACTATCGATGAAGCTGTCCACGGTTCGGGACTACCGATGAAGCTGTCCTTACGGTTCGGGACTACCGATGAAGCTGTCCTTACCCTAGTAGGTCGAGATTAGCTACCTCGTATTTACTTAGGGATGCGCGCATATGATGAATGAATGTGGTACAAGCCAGGGCCCAATGAATGATATGATTATGTTAAAGTATTTAAAAGCATGTTTTTAAAGATTAAGCATCCTTATATATATATATGCAATTGCCACATGCATCCATCCATGTTATGCATTATATTTATGATAAGAATATTATGCAAAGTAAGTTTATGCAAGGTATGTTTATGCAAATGATTTTATGTATGTTTATGCTAATATATGATGCCATGATTTTGTTTATGTTCTTGCTAGTTTAGGATGCCATGATTTAATTATGTTTATGCTAAGTTAGAATGCCATGATTTTATTTATGTTCATGCTAGTTTAGGATGCCATGATTTATTTATGTTTATGCTAAGTTAGAATTCCATGATTTTATTTATGTTCATGCTAGTTTAGGATGCCATGATTTATTTATGTTTATGCTAAGTTAGAATGCCATGATTTTATTTATGTTCATGCTAGTTTAGGATGCCATGATTTAATTATGTTTAGGCTAAGTTAGAATGCCATGTTTTTTATTTATGTCCATGCTTATTTATGATGCCATGATGTAATTAGGTTATGCTAAGTTAGGATGCCACGATTTTATTTATGCCCATGTTAATTTTTGAAGCCATGATTTAAGTAGGTTTGTGCTAAGATAGGATGCCATGATTTTATTTAGGTCCATGCTAAGAATGTTTATGAGGTTATGTTGATGATGTTTATGTCTATGCCAAGTATTATGTCATGCTATGAATGTTTACGATGTCGATGTCTATGCCAAGTATTATGCCATGCCATAAAGGTTTTTATGGTTATGTTTATGCCATGCTACGAATGTGATTAAGTTATGTTCATGTCATGACGAATGTATGATAAGTGATGAAAAGGTTTATGTTCTAAGTAAATCACTAAGTATGTTAATGTCTTATGTGCTCATGATTAGATGATGAATGGTTTTAGTGAGTAGGAAAGAGTCTTACTAAGCCTGTGTGCTTATAGTCTTATTTTCCTTATATCGCAGATAACACAAGGGGACAATAAGGAAGCAGCAGGAGGGCATTACAGCATGTGTGTGATAGTGACTTGGCCAAGAGACCATATGTCTGCTCATCTTATGATAGAACTTTACCTTTACTACTAAGTACTTGAATGTGACTCTATGACATGATGCTACAGTATGACATGATGCTAAAGTATGCCATGATGCTAAATATGATATGATGCTAAGTATAAAGTTAATATGCCAAGTTCCCATGTTATGATGCTAGGAATGGTAGTAAGTACATGTAGGTGTAAGTTAAAGGTTTCCGCTGCATTATGATGTCTACATGCCCTAAGTATGTTAACGTAACGCCGCTTTATGAAAAGAAAAAAAAAGCGGGCGTTACAAGGTAATTCAATGAGGGCCTTTTAGTGGAATGGATCCTCATTAATGGACTGGGTCCATTAGCAGGCCAAGATCCAACTCCTCCTCATGGTCCCTACCGTAGCCCTATATATACCCCATGGTGGTATGAAACCAAGTTGATGGTTGATGAATTAATCCTAGAAAACACAAGAAACATAATTTCTTCTCACCTCTCCTCTCTCTCTCTCTCTACGGCACCCAAGACAACTTCTCCATGGGCGACCTGCATGAAAAAATTGGCAACGTTCTTTGCAATTAAGAAATTGCAAACGTTCCTTGCAATTAAGATATTGCAATTGCAATTTTGCAATTAATAAGGAGGCAGCCAAAATTAAAGCCATTGGAGAATTAAAGCACTCAGTCGGATTCTCCAACAGGCAGCCGAATTTTCCCATTGGAGAATTAAAAGCATGCAGCCGGAATTCTCAAAGGAGGAGAATTTAATCTTCATCAACTCACGGTGAAGAGTGGTGCAGCCACTTCGCTGGCTTCTACGCGTGGAGAAAGGCACCGACTGGCGCCGGTTTTCTTCTGAACGTGGAGAAGGACACCGGCTGGTGTCTTCTGAGCGTGGAGAAGGACACCGGCTGGTGTCTTCTGAGCATGGAGAAGGACACCGGCTGGTGTCGGCTTCTTCTACGCATGGAGAAAGGCGCTAGTGGTGTCGGTTTTCTTCTGAGCGTGGAGAAGGACACCGGCTGGTGTCGGTTTCTTCTACGCATGGAGAAAGGCGCCGGTGGTGCCGGTTTCCTCTGACCGAGGAGAAGGGCACCGGCTGGCGCCGGCTTCTTCCGTACGTTGAGGAGGGATCTAGGGTACTGGGTGCAGACTGTGGATGAGTTGCTTACAGACTTTGTCTTGATGCAACTCGCAGTTCGGACGGCAGTATTGGAGGAAAAGAATAGTTAAGTTTTGTGTTTGGATTATTTTCTTTTTGGAGGCGGCCGATGGCATCCCTTTGGTAAGGGATTTATTGGCGCAAGGAGAAGAGATCAACTTGGTGACCACGGTTCTTGGGAGATCGTCGCCCACACGACGTCCAAGAGGGGAGGGTCATACGGTAGAAGATCGTAAGGTAACTAAAGGTATATTCTTCCTTGGCTCCTTTCATTCTTGTTTGTACCTTATTCAATTGCCTCGTCATTTTATGTTTGGTATATAATTATTTTGATTATGAATCATAGTTAATAATTATTTAATTGGACCCCGACCATAAACACAAAAGCCGGCGATTACTCGTCGCCTTTTCCGCGGTCGAACGGTCGAGCAAATCACAAGGCCGATTTTGGTAATTGGCCGAGTTGTGATTTAGATCGTTCGATACGGCACGAGACGGTCGATGGGAAACGACTCTCTATTCGGATTAAATTTTTAATCCGTAGGCATGGAGAGATTTGCGGATCGACCAGGTATCCGCTTAGGAAATCCGCCAAGCCATACCCAACAATTGGTATCAGAGCTGAGGTTTTCGGCTTTGTGTGTTTGAGGATTGGTTAGTTTTTTGCATTTTCATACATTTTATTTAGTTGGATGATATGTGGAAGTGCGTAGGCTAACTTTGTGTTGAAGGCACGAGATTCCAACTTGTCATGGCCAAATAATGATTGTGTGAATGGTTTTACAAATTATTGTAATTAATAAATCCTCGGGGTTGACGAGGTGACGATACAACTGGAAGCGCATTAGAGACCAAGGCCATGAAAGTTGGAAAATCTAGGATTTTCTATTTTTCATATGTTGGTTATGTGCTTGGTTGTGTGGTTGTGCTAGTAAAATTCCTCGAGATAAATTACTAAGTGGGAGAGGGACTCGAAGGGTCCCACGGCTTCCATTACAATTCGATAAGTGATGCGAACAAGTTTGCATGTCGGCTCTGAGTGCCTTCCTCCCCATCGGATGGATTTGTTCTGCGGATCACTGGGTCGGAAAAGACTATAGAAAATTGTTAAAGAGCGTGTGTACTTCCCCATCGGAAGGCACATAATCAGAGATAATTTTCTTAGTGTCGTGTAATGGTGAACACTTAGATGCGAATAATAGTATCCTCTCCATCGGAGTCACTGCTATTATTTTGCAGAGCCGAAGTGAACCAACTATTAATCATACTTGTCAAAAAGTTAGGTTGACAAGATAGTAAGATTAATGGGTAAAACCTCCTCTTACGAATGAGGAAATTCGTATACGTCCACACCATCGTGGCATGCGAATTTCTCGGTGTTTAGAGGTGTTGGTTGATTTCAAAAATTTATTATTGTGAGGAATCAATTTATTTTCGATTTCTAAAGTAGTGTGTGTTGTGATTCTCAGGATTTTCAAAATGACTTTTAACCCACTAGCTACAATACTTAAAAGAATAAACTTACTAGACCCAACTATATTGACTGGAAGAGAAACTTTGACATTGTCCTTACGGCTGAAGAGTACAAATTTACGCTCACCGAAAAATGTCCTGATAAGCCTAGCGACAACTCTGGTGAAGTGCAGAAGGAGCATTACAAGAAATGGGTTAAGGCAGATGAGATGGCGCAATGTTACATTCTGGCATCTATGTCGAATGTATTGCAACATCAGCATCAGGCCATGCCCACTGTTTGTGATATGATGCTGAACCTTCAGGAGCTCTTCGGGCACCAGAGTCATGCCGCTAGGCAGCTGGCGATGAAGAATCTGATGACGACCACTATGGTCGAAGGGACACCCGTGAGGGATCATGTCCTAAAGATAATGGCCCACCTCAATGAGATTGAGGTTCTTGGAGGATCTATCGACGGGGAATCCTAGGTCGATATAATACTCCAATCTCTGCCTAGGAGTTTTGAGCAGTTCCGGCTCAACTATAACATGAATAAGCATGAGTATACATTGGGGGAACTCCTGGGAGAACTCCAGTCGGCAGAGGGGCTCTTTCGTCAGAACTCGCAGGCCTTAGTGACTCAGAGGGTTTCCTCTTCTATGCCGAAAGGCAAGAAGAAGAAGAAACAAGGAGGGTTCAAGAAGGTAGCTACATCGCAGGGACATCGGACTAGCGTGAAGAAGCCGAAAGGCAAGTGCTTCACGTGTAAGCAAATTGGATATTAGAAGGCGAACTGTCCCCGTTGTCAAGAGAAAGGTATATCTTTTCTTTTGTCGTTGTAACATGTTTAGCGGTGTTATCTACCGATACCTAGTGGGTAGATTCGGATGCTACTAAACATGTCTGCAATTCTTTGCAGGGGTTCCAGGAAGCCCAACGACAAGCTAAGGAAGAGATTACTGTCTACAAGGCTATGCTACGGAGGTGGCTACTATTGCAGTGGGAGTTATTTATTTGTCTTTAGAAGATAAAGGTTTTGGTTTTAAGATTGCTTTTATGTACCTAATTTTAGAAAGAACTCTGGTTCAGTTTCTAAAATAAAATATATTCTATTGCTTTTTATGAGAAGTGGAATAGAAAGATTATCTGTGAAGGTACATTGATAGGCAATTGGTACATATTAGAACCAAAGTCTTCCATGATGCAAAAAGTAACTAATAGCTCATCATCTAACCAAAGTAGGAGAAAGGTTCCTTCCGAGATGAACCAAACATACCTTTGGCGTCTAAGGCTTGGTCTTATTAACCTTAGTAGGATTCAAAGGTTGATAGCCAATGGGCCCTCGGGTTCATTGGTGGTGGGAGACTTCTCTAACTTTGAATCTTACTTGGAAGGTAAGACGACCAAGAGGCCTTTCAAGGCCGAGGGGTATAGAGCCAAAGATATGTTAGACATGGTTCATTTTGATTAGTGTGGTCCTATGCCTATCCAGGATAGAGGTAGCTTTGAATACTTCGTGAGACGAATATTCAAAGTTATGGATATGCGTTTACTTGATGGCCGCAAGTCTGAATCATTGATTAGTTCAAAGAATTCAAGACGATTGTGGAGAAACATCAAGGTAACAGTATCAAGACACTACGATCGGATCGTGGTGATGGGTACCTCTTGGGAAAGATTAGGACTTACTTATCAGAGGCTGGGATTCAATCCCAATTGATTGCACCCGGTACGGCCCAACAGAACGGTGCAGTAGAGCGATGGAAAAGGGCTCTTATGGGGATGGTTAGGACAATGATGAGCTGCTCCGAGTTGCCGGATTCGTTTTTGGGGATATGCTCTGGAAACGGCAGCGTACATACCTGATACCATCTAAGTCAGTGCCTCCTGCTCCCATAGAAGTGTGGACTGGGCGAAAGCCAAGTCTAAGACATCTTCAGACATGGGATAGCTCAGCATATGTGCTGAGAGGGGATACGAAAAAGATTGGAATCTCGTGCGCTTGTTCCTAAGCTATCCTAGAGAAACGAAAGGTGGTTCTATAGTTCTAAGGATCAGAGGGTAATCGTTGGGATGAATACCAGATTTTTAGAAGAAGACTATGTGATGAACCATAAACCCATGAGCATACTAGTTCTTGAAAAATTAAGAGGGAATGTTCTGACCTTAGTACCAACTGTACAAGAAGAAATACCACAAGTCACTGCACCGCGTGTCACAGAAGATACACAAGTGGTGCCTCATCGTAGTGGGAGGGTTGTTGGTCAACCAGAAGGATTCATGTTCTTGGGAGAGTATTCGGACTCGATCCCTGGCGACCATGAATCAAGATCCCTGGACCTATGACGAGGAACATCCGCTTTGAAGAGATAATCCAGTTATATGGATTTATTCAAAGGACGGATGAGATTTGTGTATGTAAGAATTGTGACGGAAACGTAGTGGTATTCTTGTACTATACGTAGAAAATATTTTGTTAGTTGGCAACAATAACAAAGTATTATCAGACGTAAGGGTATGGTTGTCCAAACAGATGATATGAAGGACTTAGGAAAAGCAGGACACATCCTTGGCGATCAAAGTTCTAAGGGATCACCAGAGAAGGATGTAGTGCTTATCCTAAGCTTCATACAGAGACAGTGTCTTAACTCGTTTTAGCATAGAAACCTCCAAGAAAAGTTTTGTACTTTTCAGTTGTGGAGCTACTCTATGTAAGGAGATATGTTTAGATTATCAAAGGAGATAGAGAAGGTAATGGCGGTTCCTTTAGCATCGGCTATAGGAAGCCTCTTGTATGCTAAAAACGAGACCGGATATCTGCTTTGCCGTGGGCATGGTTAGCAGATATCAGAGTAACCCAGGTCAAGGAAATTGGATTGCGGTAAAAGCTTATATTAGTGCCTGAGAAGGACTAAGGATTATAAGCTGGTTTACTGGGCAGACAAATTCCCTATGGGTTATACTGATACAGACTTCCAGTAGGATAGGGGTAAACGTAAGTATTCCTCGGGGTTTTGTGTTTACTTTTAGGAGGTAGAACCATAGTTGAAGGAGTGTCGCACAGCGGCTGCGTGATGGACTCCACCATGGAAGCTGAGTAAAGGGGCAGCCTCTGAGGCAGCTAAAGGAAGCTACATGGTTCAGGAACCTCAAGATGGACTTCGATGTGATTCCTGGTTTACTCAAAGCTATCACATTCTATTGTGATAAACAAATGGTGCAGTTGCAAACTCGAAGGAATCACGAGCCCATGAGGCAAGTAAACACATAGAGCGTAAGTACCTCCAAGGAGAGGAAAAGCTGTAGTTGCCTAGATTACATCAGAAGACAACCTGGGAGATCTTTTCACCGAGGCCTTGATAGCGAAAGCTTTAGGCATGTGGAGGATCAGGGAGTCAGATGTATGACATTTTGAGGGCAGCAAAGTCTTTAAGTATAAGTGGGAGATTGTTAGATGTGTATACTGAAAGACATGCTTCTTTTATATATATGACCATCTTTATTTTGAAAAGAGAATCACAACCTCACTAGGTGCCTGTTTATATTAGTACATGCATGAAGTCCAATTACTTTGCATTGTAGATAACATGGTGTGTGGTGTCACACGGAAGATCAGGTTATCAGTTCCTTGCTTAGTATAAATAGAGGCCCACAACCGAGATGGAATTGGACAACCCATCGAAATGGTTGTAGTGTAATTAAGTGCGGTTGGTCTTGACCATAGGATTACACTAGTGTGCTTTGAGTACATTGAGCAGGACCAAAACACGAGGTTATCCAATTTATACTAACTCGATAATTGGATAGGACCTCAGACTTTATTATGGAGTACGATCCCTTAATCCCGATATAATAATGGGCATATATTATTAACTATTATTTCTTTAATTTATCAATGGGCGAGATTTATTCTGTTAGATCGATAGGCCCGATAAGTTGGGAGATAATATTAATAATATGATGTGTCGTTGATTATTGACGGAATCCGTGTCCTGGTGAGTCGGGTTGATGATGCCCCCTTGATGAGCTCGAAAGGTTCATCATGCTAAACCCTGCAGGTGGATTTGATCCGGCATGATGATAAGGCCGAGTGGTACTAGTCAAGGATCCAGAAGTTAATTAATTTAAATTGTCAGTAATTTAATTAATTAACGGACATTCAAAATCTTAAACATGGGGGAATGGACGACTTGTAATAAGTGGAGCCCATATGTAAATATGGGGGTTGGTGAGGTAATTCAATGAGGGCCTTTTAGTGAATGGATCCTCATTAATGGACTGGGTCCATTAGCAGGACAAGATCCAACTCCTCCTCATGGTCCCTACCGTAGCCCTATATATACCCCATGGTGGTATGAAACCAAGTTGATGGTTGATGAATTAATCCTAGAAAACACAAGAAACCTAATTTCTTCTCACCTCTCCTCTCTCTCTCTCTCTACGGCACCCAAGACAACTTCTCCATGGGCGACCTGCATGAAAAAATTGGCAACGTTCTTTGCAATTAAGTTGTGTTCAAGTTGCCCCCAGCATCAGATTAGTGAGCAATTATTGATTCAATACTTTTATGAGGGACTCTTACAGATGGATAGGACTTTGATAGATGCTGCAGCTGGAGGGGCCCTAGTGAACAAAACGTCAATTCAAGCTAGGGAGCACATTTCAAACATGGCTGAGAATTCCCAACAATTTGGAAGCAGAGCCTTGACCACCAGAGGAGTGGGTGAAGTTCAGATAGTTCCTACTGATCAGAAGGAGGTTAAGAATGCATTGATGGAGCTCACCTCGGCTGTTAATCAAATGGAATTAAAAATGGAAAGACAAAATTCAACTCCTTCAGTACCTCCACAATCTAATCAAGTGATGAGTGTGTGTGGCATTTGCTCTAGTCAAGAGCACACCTCAGACTCATGCCTTACCCTCCAACAGGACGAGACAGTAGCAGCATTAGTAAGAGGACAATTTCAAGCAAGAAACAATCCTTATTCCTCTACTTATAACCCCGGTTGGAGGAATCATCCAAATTTGAGGTATGGAAATTCTTTCTACCAACAAGGCCCACAACAACAACAATCTCAGCAACCCCAACAAATTTTCCAGCAAGTTCAGCAACAACAACCACAATCACAGCACCAAAATCAATGTTTTCAGCCCCTAAATCAGCACTTCCAGCAACCATTTCAGCAGCCATTTCAAGGGTTTCAACAAGGTTTTCAAGGGAATATGAATTATCCACAACCATACCAACCTCTACAGCAGCAAGTTCAACAACCACAGCAAAATTTCCAGCCTTGGAACTCAAGTTTTCAGCCCCAAAACCAAGAATTTCAGCCCAATCAATTTCAATCTCCACAACAACCATTTCAACTGCAAAATCAGAATTTTCAAGGCTGTAACTCTCAGCAATTTCAACCCACATTCCAACCTACTTATCAGCCAATTCAACAGCAATTTCATAACTCTAATCAGCCCCAGCAGCTCCAATTCCAACAATAACAACAAGATGATATCATTGGAGCTATACAAAACCTCGGAAGGCAAATGGGACAATTGGCTAATGATGTGAATCAACTTAAGGCTCAAGGATCAAGCCACTACCTTCCCAAGCTATTCCCAACCTGAAGGGAAATGTTAGCGCAATTTATTTGAGGAGTGGGAAGGTTGCATCAACTCAGAATGATCCAAGAGCAGATTTTTCTGAAAACAGGGCAGCATCTTCGTTTCCAGCCCAAATCAGTGCCGAAACCACTCCAATTTCAGTGGATACCACCCCTATCCCGTGCCCAACTTCCTCCTCAAGCAATTCCCAATTTTGGTGGAAAACGGAGAAGAAATCAGTGGCGAGACAGATTTTACAGCAGCTCCAAAAAATAGGGCAGCAGCTCACAATTCAGCCCTTTCATCTTCGATTCAAGAGGAAGAATTTAGGGTGCCTTTGCCTTTTCCACAGGGGAGAACTCCTACCAAAAGACACGTGGAAGAGGAGAAAGCAAAAGAGTACAATGAGCTGGTAAAACATTTCAGTAAAGTTGAAATTAATGTACCCTTGCTGACGATGATTAAACAGGTTCCTAAATATGCAAAATTTTTGAAAGATCTATGTGTTAACAAGAGGAAGCTTAAGGAAAATGAGTTGGTCAGCATGGGGAAGAATGTTTCATCACTTATCCATGCCATACCCCAGAAATGTGAAGACCCTGGCATGTTTACTGTATCTTGTGAGATAGGAAGCACCACGATACATGATGTCATGCTTGACTTAGGAGCTTCTATTAATGTCATGCCCAGGACGGTCTTCCAAATGCTTGGCATTGGCCCTCTACAGCCCACTGGAGTTGTGATTCAGCTAGCAGACCGGAGTCAGACCCGCCCGGTAGGAGTTATCGAAGATGTTTTGGTTAAAGTGAAAGAGTTGATTTTCCCTGCGGACTTCTACATTCTAGACATGGAGGGGAGTACCTTGCACGTAGATCCCCACTTATCCTTGGAAGGCCTTTTCTGAAGACTGCTAAAACTAAAATTGATGTATATGCTGGCACCCTTTCGATGGAGGTGGGAGACACAGTAGTCCAGTTTAGCATTTTCGACGCCATGAAGGACCCTAGGGGAGATCACTCTATTCTGAGCATTGACACCGCAGATGAGACTGTTGAGGCACAGATCATTGATGACGATGGTACATTTGACATAGTGGGAGGAGAGTTGATTTCAGAGGAGACTTTACCTGATTTTTCTTATTTTGTATTTTGTGATGATATTGTTCTTGATAGCCCTAATTTTTTTAATAAGGTTGTTGCAGATATTGCTAAGGAGGCATGCACAGGAGATTATTCTACAGGTGTAGGGGATTGCACAGAGCCCCAGGGACCACCACCATTTCCAGAAAGTGTAGGGACTTGCATGATGGGAGCAAGTACCCAAGGATCACCTATTCTAGTTGAATGTCCACCAGAATTTGAGCCTGAGATGGAGGTATTTCTTATAGACCCGACAGACATTTTTCAGCATGATCAGGTAAGTATTTCCTCTTTTCCTTTAGAAAATCTCAGACCCAGAATTGATTTTATTGGTTGTGACACATTGCTTGATACATGCTTGATAGAAAATAATTATGATATTTCTATTGAAGTGCCAAAAATTGAATTCTTTGTTTGTGAAGAGTTCCTGGATGCAAATTTTGTAGGAAATAATTGTGAAAAATTTATTGAGGCACCAAGAATTGATTTTATTGGATGTGATGCATTTTTGGATACATTTTGTACGAAGACTGATATTGTTTCATTTCTTTCTTACCTTGCAGGGTCCAGAAGACTATTGGAGTGGATGCTTCATCTGAATAGACTTAAACCTCCTGGAAGGTGTTCCAAAAAGAATAAAGAGGGAGTAGACTTTACTTTAATTCGAAAAACTCTACCTCTTAAATGGGTCTTGTATCTAAATAACCTTCGGCCACCTGAACAGATTGTTGTACAGTCCAAGTGTGGGGGAGAGATGCACCGTGAAGTTGAACAAATAAAAGAAGCTCTTTCGCACATACAGACTCCTCCACTACCCCGATGGAGGTTGTTTCTTGATAGACTCCGACCGCCAGAAATAAAGGGAGTTTGATTTTTCTTGCCTTCTCCTTTATTGCATGTTTTCCCTTTTAAAATGAGTTCTTATTAATAAATACGTGAGTAGAGTAACATGAATAAAGTCATTGTAAATACTATATCTTCTCTTTTAGCACTTTTCCTTGCATGACTAGGAATAAATGTATCCCTTAGGTTATCTCCATAGCATTTTAGAGCCTTTTGAAAATAAATTAAATTTGGTTGTTAAAACTTAGGGTTTGAACTCATGGATGAAATCTTGGATGCTTGAGTACTACTTTGCTTTAAATTCTTAATTGAGGACTTGAGATGAGTTATTTTTACCTAGTGAGGTTTAGCCTTATATTTGTGACACATACATGTTATTGTACTCTAGAACTTGCTTAGGTTCTTTCAAAACCATATTTCAATGATTGGATCACATCTATAGAGACTAATCACTTTGTTTCTCTTTCCATATCAATTTTTAGCAAAACTCATATTCATTTCATTTTTTTTCTTTACTTATTTCCTACTCTTACCCTCACTTTTCTTTGGACTTGTTGCTTGAGATGTTTCTTAATGCTATTTTGCCCGAGACGGACAAAGATTTAAGTGTGGGGGAGTGACTAGTGTTTTGGAAAGAGTTGATATCAAAGAGGCAATTCATGTCGAAAAAAAAAATTGTGCTAAGTTGGATTGATATCAAGATCAAATGGGAAGACGTGTTTAAGGATGGAAGCAATTAGAAATCTCAATTCCTTATTATACTTTGGAGAACTATGAAAGTTGCATGGTGCGGCAATGAAAAGAGAAAATCTGCAATAAAAAAAATAAGAAGAAGAAGATGGCACACACAAGCAAAAAAGAAAGAATTTTTGTGCCAAAGTGAAAAGAATGCTATGAAATTGTTTCGGCCACTCTTCTAGGAGCTAAATTGCAGCTATATATTTCTGAAAGCAGTGCAGGGGGTTGCTGGAATTTGAAAAAAAAAACAAAGCAAAACAGTTTGTATCAACTTGAAATTGAGTGTGCCATGGATGGAACTTGAATTTGTTGAGCTGAAATTCTCAAGTGAAGCATGTGAACTTCCCACTGTTAATTGAGGCTAATTGTTCAGAGTAATCAAGGGAGTGCAAGGTCAAGAATGTGAGCTGGAAATGCAGTTGGAAAAGAGAAAAATCAGAAGTTAATTTTCCATAATGCAGTTTGGTATCAAGAAGAGGCTGAAAATTGGGTTTTGTATCATTTGATTGCAAATACTAACTGATGCTACTGGATTCGGGAAAGCTGATCACATCCTGAATAAAACAAGGAGGAGCTGCAGAAATCAGTGGGTTAGCAGCTGGGAAAAGAAAAAAAAATAGAAAACAGTTTGAAAAAGGAAGAAAAACAGAAAAAAAAGAAAGAAACAAGTTGATACAAGGGAGTTAGGCACCATTGAATTCAGTGGAATTTTTCTCATCCAAATCCAAGCCTTGCATCACTACACTCTGAATTTACTAGAAAGAAAGAAGGAAGAAAAAGAAGAATGAGAAAAGAGAAGCAAAATGAGTTGGCACGCAATAGGCAAAACTTGGCACAAGGAAGTCAAGGAAAGGTTTTTCATCCAAATCAAAGGAATTTATTCAAGTTTCACTCCATCACACTTTTGATTTCGCTAGAGGACTGTAAAGATGGGGCAAAGCACATTGGAAACATTTTTGAGCAACCAAGTCTCCCACTCCATAAATTTTTCCATTATCTTGGTTTTTACTCTATTTCTTGCCATTTTCTATGTTTTCATTTGTTTTTGTAGATGTTGATCCTAATCATGAATAATGGAGGAGATTAGATAATAAGCAAGCCTATGGTAGTGCAAGAAGCATATGTGATTGAGTGAGCTCCATTTTCACATGTATTTAGAACTTAGGAAGAGAGCCACCAAAATTTTCCTTGAAAGGCTATGAGTTAAATTCATCTCAATGACTCATGATGGATGAAAAGGCTAAGTTGTTGATTTAAGGACAAGATACTAATTCATAGAGCTTAGATTTTTGAGAATTGACAACCTTAGGTAATTTCTTTTCATTTGCTTCTAATTATGCTTAAGAAAATCTAGGGGATACATACTTAGTGTTTTCGCAAGACGCTCAAGGTTAAGTGTGGGGGAGTTGATAGATACCATTTTATTGATCATTTGAGTTACTAAAATCCATGTTTGACCTATGTTTTTATTGCTTAATTGTGAAATTGCCCTAGGTTTTAGGATTTCCTGTTATTTTGGACTTAATTGCAAATTTACACATTTTTTGGATTATTTGGCCACTAATTTTCTGATATATTTTTGTAGGCATGAAAGGATCCTGGACCTAGGGTATACTGGGTCAAACTTGAGTCGGAAGTGGAAACGGATCGAATTATCAAGCTTACGATTAATCCGGACCGTCCGATTCAAGAGCGGCTAGATCTGAGCCATCCGGGACGATCTGAAGCAATCCGAGCTAGGCTTAGGGTTGATTAAGCTCTAGGATCAAGATCTGAAGGTTTCATCCCAATCAGAGCTAAATCAACCATTGGATCAAGCTTGGAGGGCTCTAGATCGTCCATTCACAGATTAGGTTGATCTGGACCATCCGTTACACATCTGGATGATCCGAGCTACCACGAGGTAGATCCTCACCCCTGATCAACATCCTCAAAGTTTGGCTCAAATCAGAGCAAGATCAGCCGTTGGATTGATGTGAAGAAATCTGGGTCGACCAATGCTTATGTATTTAATCAAATGTTTCCCTGCTTCAGTCTTCATCGCGTCCTCGCCGCAGCTCGTTTGCCTTGGTTTCTTCCTCGTTTTTCTTCGTTTCTTCAGCAATTTCTTCGTTTTGAAGGCGTGACCAACCTCGATTCGAGCTCATCCTTGAGTGACAGCAAGGATTCGGATTGAGGCTTAGTTAATTTTGGTTATTAGTTGTAATCTCATTTCTGCATTTTGTTCCATTACTGTCTTTGTATCAGGATATTTAGATCTCGTTTTCTAATCGTTTTGCTTAATTTAGGTTTATTTTCTGCAAGTAAATCAGCTAAGTGTGTTGTTCAGTGATCAATTGAATCTAATGGCAGTTCGTTTTTCTTTTAATTGTTGCGTGCCAACTACATAGTTCCTGCATTTATTTTGAGTTTAGTTTGTTCTTGAGTTCTAATTTCTGGAAGTGAGAGATAATGTTTAGTTACAAATGAATTCAGCTTTAGCTTGCTCTGCAACTGATCGATTCTGAAGTTAGCTCCATTTCTCTATTAAGTTTCAGCTAGTTTTGTGAATTTCAGCACTCGGTTTCCTTCTCAATTGCTGCAGTTACTCATTTCTACATATCACTTCAAGTTCTAAGATTCGACTCCATCTGAGTTTGATTTTGTATCCTTAGGTTGCTGAATTTTGTGTCTGCATTCCAGATTATTTCTGCATTCATCTCTTCTAAATTCCTTTAGTTTCATTTGGTTTCGTATCAGATTTCCAAATTCTGAACATTCAGTCATCTCTGTAATTTCATCTAATAAATTCTGATGTGTATCAAGTAAACATGAGTTCTACTTAAGCTTTCTAGCCTTTAAGTTAGTGCATCAACTTCAGCTTGAATGTTTGCTTTGTGTCCAATTTGTTGTTGAACTTCTGCAATATTTCCTGCAGTCCTGCAAGTTCAGTTTTATTGTGGATTTGTGTCTAAATTGAACACTTTCTGATCTGATTTCCTTGATTCTCTCCTTCAAATTTCTTCATTGCTAGTTTTGTTTCCAAGCTGAAGTGTAGCAGATTTCTTTTTCTGCATCTTAATTGTTTCATTTCTGCCTTTGCACCAAAGTAGTTCTTGCACTAGCTTCAATTGCGAATTCAGCTATTGTGTTACTTCATTAGTTTAGCCCTTGATTTGCATTTGATAACACTTGTGTTTTGTCCAAATCTGGTTTAGCTGCCTAGGTAGACTAAGCTTTCATTGGTTAAGTTTATAAATTGCATTTCCCTTGTTTAGTTTATTAGTTTAAGGTTTTTTTTTTACTTTTTCATTGCAATTTCATTTTCGATTACAACCCCAAAATCCAATTACTTATTTGAAACCCAAAAACACAAACGACACATAAACCAAGCTCGAATCAAACACGTCAACTAGCTCCGAGAAAAAAAATACGACCTGTGGCCCCTTTGCTACATTTTCATACTTTGGATTATAAAAAGGGTTTCCAGCATTCATATACATTTAAATCTGAGACCCACATTCGTGACAGTATATTTTGGGTCCATCAAGGGCACCGGCTGGCGCCGGCTTCTTCCGTACGTTGAGGAGGGATCTAGGGTACTGGGTGTAGACTGTGGATGAGTTGCTTACAGACTTTGTCTTGATGCAACTCGCAGTTCGGACGCTAGTATTGGAGGAAAAGAATAGTAAAGTTTTGTGTTTGGATTATTTTCTTTTTGGAGGTGGCCGACGGCATCCCTTTGGTAAGGGATTGATTGGCGCAAGGAGAAGAGATCAACTTGGTGACCACGGTTCTTGGGAGATCGTCGCCCACACGACGTCCAAGAGGGGAGGGTCATACGGTAGAAGATCGTAAGGTAACTGAAGGTATATTCTTTCTTGGCTCCTTTCATTCTTGTTTGTACCTTATTCAATTGCCTCGTCATTTTATGTTTGGTATATAATTATTTTGATTGTGAATCATAGTTAATAATTATTTAACTGGACCCCGACCATAAACACAAAAGCCGGCGATTCACTCGTCACCTTTTCCGCGGTCGAACGGTCGAGCAAATCACAAGGCCGATTTTGGTAATTGGCCGAGTTGTGATTTAGATCGTTCGATACGACACGAGACGGTCGATGGGAAACGGCTCTCTATTCGGATTAAATTTTTAATCCGTAGACATGGAGAGATTTCCCGGATCGACCAGGTATCCGCTTAGGAAACCCGCCAAGCCATACCCAACACAAGCATGCTCCCATGTTTTAAGATATGTTTTCGTGTTTTAAATTGTTCCATTTCGTTAAGGTATATATTTATGTATGTTTGTTCGCGTAGCACCGCCTTTCCCTTTTTGATAAGGAGAGGAGGGGCGGGCGTTACAGCCATAGATGAGCGACCCCGGCTCTGATACCACTTGTTAGGACCTTGACGTACGGCTAGAGGGGGTGAATAGCCGATCACCCACTTGATTTGCGGTTTCTTCCTGCAAGTGTTATCACTCACAAGCGGACACTTAAACTATAAATTAAAACCAATGCTAAAACTAACCGTTTACGTGGTTCGGAGATAAGGCTCCTACTCCACAGCTGGCCGTAAGGTGGACGATCCCGATCCATCGGTGGATGAGTCCCCGGAAGACCTCCGGCTAGCTCTTGTCGCTCCTTGTGGGTGGAGTAACCTTGCCACAAACCCTCGACAATACCTGAGCACTAGAAGACTACTAATAAGCTCTAACCAAGCTTATTTCGTCAACCCTTTCCCAGCCAAACCGAGCTCTCTTAAATAGAGATCATAGCTGAAAAAAGTCGTTACCAGTCTTTTGGTCCAAGCACCAGTCGACTAGTCCAACTTGGATTCGAATGTTACAGCGCAACGTTCGAATTTCTGCCGCCATCAATTGATTGATCGAAGGATCAGTCGACTGATCTTTCTGTGCATTTCATCAGTCAACTGATCCAAGCAGCAGTCGACTGGTCCACCCTTAAACCTAGGGTTTCCCTTCCCGAGTACAATTCCCTCAGCACTCGAACCCTCACGACTTAGCTGACTCATCCTCCAGCATCCTCGACCTGTTGCCTTCAAGCCTTCTTCGACTTTGGCTCTCGTCCCTTGGATGCATGCAACCCCACGACTCGTCTCCCCATGCCATCCTTCGCGTATGCCTCATAGTGCGCTTCCCTTGGGTCATCGTTCCTGCTTTGTCCACGGTCCCTCGAATGCATACAAGCCCACGACTTGTCTCCTCACACCATCCTTCATCGGATCCGATGTTGTCCAGCTAAGTCCATGTGTATCCTGCAAACCTGCACACTTAAATATGCATATCAAACACAAGGGTGAACCTAACTTAAACCCTTTACCCAAATATCAAAACACATGGTCACTCCGGACCATAGATTACCCCAACAGAGACCTCCCGGGTGTCTATGTTCTAGGGTACTAGAGACCTCTCAAGCGCCTGTGTTCCCAAGTGTTTGAGTCCTCTCGGGCGCCTGGGATGTTGCTACACTCCAAATACCTCACCTGTAACACATGGGTTATTCCAAACAAGAAAACTATGTAATGTAAATGCATGTACGACAACCAGTGCTGTCCGATCCTGACTTCAGGTTTCAATTGAAATCCTAGGTCAGATCGACGCCTTCTGTTCCCTCTTCCAGAGAATGCATCCTCATCAATTCAACTCTGGAGAAGTTACCTATTGCCAATCGAAACATCTGGTTGGACTTTTGCTCGACCACTAAAGATTCTAGATCTCGAGACGTTCGTACCTTAACCTATCCCTATTTCTGTCCATTGTCCTCACTCGGCTAAGACTTCTGCCCAATCTTCCGGATTAGGACTTTGGTGCCCAACCCCTGGTCAGATCTTTGTGCTCAACCCTTTAGATCAAGACTTTGTGCCTAGTTACACTAAGACTTTCTTGCATACTTAGTGTAACTGATTAGAACCAAAAACATATTTAATTTTAAACCCTATGTCATTATCAAAATAAGGTTCAATCTGGTACTTTCAGCACTAACAATCACCCCATTTTTAATTTATAACAACCCAGTTCAAAAGTTACGTTAAAACAATAAATTAAGCAAGATTCAAAGTGTTGTTGTCAGAGGCACCAGATCAAACCTGGTTTTGAAAATGGATAAGAGTTTGAAGTTAAGTATTGTTTGTAATCTAACATGTATTACTAAGTGTGCAAGAAAGTCCTAGTTTATCTAGGTATGAAGTCTTTACCTGCAGGGTTGAGCATGATGTCCTGGTCGAGGACTGGGCACGAAGACCTGACCGAGGGTTAGGCACTGAAGACCTTGTTGTGGACTGGGAACGAAGACCTGACCGAGGGTTAGGTACAAAGACCTGGTTCAGAAGACTAGGCACGAAGACATGACTAGGGGTTGGGTTTAGGATGTATACTAAAAGCCTTGCTTTTATATAGACATCTTCGTTTTGAAATGAGAATCACAAGATCACTGTTTGCATGTTTATATTAGTATGTACATATTGTTTGATACTTTACATTATAGATAACATGGTGTGTGGTGTCGCACATAAGATCATGTTATCAGTTCCTTGTAGAGTATAAGTAGACGCTCACAACCGAGATGGATTTGGATAAAACATCGGTATGGTTGTAGGTAATTTGGTGTTGGTTTATTTTGACCATAGAATTACACTAGTGCACTTTGTGTGTATTGAGCAGGACCGACATAGAGGTGATTCAATATATATTGACTTTATAATTGAATTAGACCTAAGTTATTATGGAGTACATGCTCTTAATCCCGATATAATAACGGGCACATGTACTTAATATCTATTTCTTTGATTTACCAATCGGCGAGATTTATTGGTTAAATCGATAGCCCCGATTAGTCAAGAAATAATATTATTTACATGGTGTGCCATTGATTATAGAAGGAAATCATGTCCTGGTGTGTCGGGTTGATGATGTCCCCTTGAGGAGCTCATAAGGTTCATCATGTTAAATCCTCCAGGTGGACTTAGTCCGACATGCTGATAAGGTTGGGTGGTACTACTCAAGGAGCTAGATGTTGATTAATTAAATTATCAGTAATTTAATTAATTAACGTACATTTGATATCTTAAATACGGGGAGATACTTGTACTCATAGTAGGTGGAGCCCATATTTAAATATGCGGGTTGGTGAGGTAGATCAATGAGGATCCTTTAGTGGAATGGATCTTCATTAGTGGATCGGGCCTTGATCCATTGGGTGGCCAAGACCCAACTCCTCCTCATGATCCCTATTGTAGCCTATATATACCTCATGAGCCATCAAGAGAAAAACCCTAAGCCTCTCTATTCTCCCCAATCTCTCTCCCTCTCTCTTTTCGGTGTGCGACGCCGACCATCATGTTGGTGTGGCTTTTGCTGTGGAGAAGAAAGAGTTTCTTCTTCGGACAGCAACTACTGTGGAGAAGAAAGCAACTCACATTGGTTCTCTGGACAACAACTACTGTGGAGAAGAAAGCAATTCACGTTGCTACTCCGGACAACAACTGCTGTGGAGAAGAAAGCAACTCACATTGCTTCTCCGGACAGCAACTGTTGTACACACGTTGCTTCTCCAAGATAGCAACTCACATTGCTTCTCTAGACAACAACTCAAGTCGCTATGGAGACACGTTGCTATGGAGAAGAAGACATGTTGCTGTGGACAACATCTCACAACTGCTCAATTAAGGTTGCTACGTTTTCTGAAAACGTGAACAGCAACCTGGGAGGAAGGGAAAAGGGAGAAGGACGAGGGAAGATCATTTCCTTCTTTGGTCGGCTCAAGCAAGAAAAGAAAGAAGGGTTTTGTTTGGTGGCTTCGTTTCTTGGAGGATCATCACCCACACGACGTCCAAGGAGGGGATAGGTCATACAGTAGAAGATCGCGAGGTAAACGAGAGGTATAACCTTTTATTTTGGTTCCTTTGTTCTTTCTATTTTTTCATGTGATTAATTAATTGCATATTTGATTATTATTCAATATTTTATGTTGATAATAATCTTGGACCCCGATGATAAACACAAGAACCGACAATCCACTCATCATCTATTCTGCGGCTAATCGGTTGGACGAGATTAATCGCTAAAACAACACGTTTGTTCAAGCGGCCACTCGAATCGGTTAGCACGATGATGAGACGGTTGTTTGGGAAATAGGTCTCCATTCAGATTGAAAATTTTAATTCGTGGACATGAAGAGGTTTCCCATACGCGACCGAGTATCCGCCTCGGAAACCCAACCAAAAATTGGTTTCAAAGCCAATGGTTTTCGGTTTTGTGTGTTTTGGATTCGGTTACATTTTTGCACTTTATCATGTATTTTATTTTGCCGGATAATAGTAGGATGTGCGTTGGCTAACTCTTTAGTTGCAGGAACGAGATCCGACTATTATGACTAAAATATGTGTGTATGTGATTGGTTGTGCATGTATGTAATGTTATTGGAATCCTCGGGGTTGACAAGGCTAAATTTGGTATTTGATTTTTGTAATTAAATATGACACTTGTTTAGTCCATGATTTTTGATTTACTTTCGATCTAGATATAATGTACACTCCTTTGTGGAGTATAGGATCGATGGATGTAAATTAAATAACATTTTATCTCGGCTCGGAGAACCCTTCTTGGTGGCTTGCGCATGATAGAGGGAGGAGCAAATAAGGTGGCGACACGACTGGAGGCATATTGAAGACTAAAGTCATAATAGTTAGAAAAATTAGTTTTTTCTTATTTATTGCTTTTAGTTTATATGCTTATGGTGCATGCATGAAAATTCCTCAATTATAAATAACTAAGTGGGATAGGGACTCTAAGAGTCCCATGACCTCCATTACTAATTTGACATGTGATGCGAACAAGCATGCGCGTTGGCTCTGAGTGCCTTCCTCTCTAATGGATGAGCTTGTTCTGTAGATCACTAGGTCAGACATGATAGGAAATTATTGAGGAGCGTGTGATTTTCTCCATCGGACGACACATAATCCGAGATAATTTTCTTAATATCGTGTAGTGGTAAATGCTTAGATGCAACTAATAGTATCCTACCCATTGGAGTCATTGCTATTATTTGTAGGTCGAAGAGGAACAAACTATTAATTTTATTTGTTAAAAAGTTAGCTTGACAAGATAATAAAATTAATGGGTAAAACCTCCTCTTATAAATGTAGAATTCGTATACGTCCACACTATCGTGGCATGCGATATTCTCGGTATTTTGAGGTGTTGGTTGATTTTAAAATTTATTGTTTGAAGAATCAATATTGTTTGAAATCTAATGTTTGTGATCGTTGTGATTCTCAGGAAATTTCAAAATGGCTTTCAACCCACTTGTTTTAAAAGAAAATGAACTTACTTCCCCTAACTATAATGATTGGAAATCGAACCTGGACATTGTCTTAACTGTCGAGGAATCGAAATGTGTACTTCTCGAGTTCTGTCCTAAAAAGCCTAGCGTGAATTATGATGAAGAGGAGTAGGAACGTTTTAGGCAGTGGATAAAAGAAGACGAGATGACACAGCATCACAATTTGACTTCTATATCAAATGTGCAACAACATCAACATCAGGCTTCTTCCACTACTTATGATATGATGTTCAATCTCAAAGAACTCTTCGGACATCATAATCGGGCCATTAGGCAAGATGTCATGAGGAGTTTGATGACGACGACCATGATTGAGGGTATGCCTATAAGTGAACATGTTCTCAAAATGATGGCTCGGTTAAATGAGATGGAAATCCTTGGAGCAGAGATCGATGGGGAAACCCAGGTCGATATCATTCTCCAATCTCTACCAAGGAGTTTTGAGCAGTTTCGCCTAAGCTACAACATGAACAAATGTACATATTCGTTGGTAGAACATCTGACAGAACTCTAGGTTGCAGAAGAGTTTTCTCCTTAGAGTGCACATGCTTTCGTTGCTCAGAAGGTTTCTACTTCTAAACCGAAACGCAAGAAGAAGAAAAAATAATTTGGGGCAAAGAAAGTGACTGGATTACAGGGACCTCAGGATGGCGTGAAGAAGCCGAAAGACAAGTCCTTCACATGTAAGTAGACTGGACATTGGAAAGCGGACTATCCCCGCCGTCAGAAGAATAATCGAGGTATATCTTTTTGTTTAGTCATTGAAACATGTTTAGCGGTATTATCTACCGGTACCTGGTGTGTAGATACGGGAGCCACTGATCATGTCTGCAATTTTTGCAGGGGTTTTTGGAAAGCCGATGACTAGCTAATGGAGAGATTACCATCTACATGGGCAAGCTACGGAGGTGGAGGATATGGGAGTCAAATTGCATCAAAGGACAACCTGGCGGATCCTTTCACTAAGGCCCTTCCAGCGAGAGCTTTTGATAGGCTTGTGGAGGATATGAGAGTCAGATGTATGACATTGTGAGGACAACAAAGTCTTTTAGTATAAGTGGGAGATTGTTAGGATGTATACTAAAAGTCTTACTTTTATATAGACATCATCGTTTTGAAATGAGAATCACAAGATCACTGTTTGCATGTTTACATTAGTATGTGCATATTGTTTGATACTTTTCATTGTAAAATGATTAACGAAGTTTTTCCAACCAACCTCGGGCGACCGGCCCGGCCACAAGGAAGTTTCCACCGGCAGCCAGGGTAAATCGGGAAGGGCTCGCAGTGAGCGGTCAAGAAGCCCAGCGTTCCAGGGTTCGCACCCCATTTGGAGGAAAAATTTCTACAAATACGCCGTGGCTGGGGATCGTACCGCGGATGCCTGGGATAGCAACTAATCGTCCTACCGCTGCACCATAGCCTCGGTGGCAATTCTTTATATTGTAGATAATATGGTGTGTGGTGTCGCATAGAAAATCATGTTATCAGTTCCTAATAGAGTATAAGTAGAGGCTCACAACCGAGATGGATTTGGACAAACCATCGGGATGGTTGTAGTGTAATTTGGTGTTGGTTTATCTTGACCATAGAATTACACTAGTGCACTTTGTGTGTATTGAGCAAGACTGACATAGATGTTGGGTATGGCTTGGTAGGTTTCCTAAGCGAATACTCAGTTGATCCGAGAGACCTATCCATGTCTACGGATTAAAAAATTAATCCTAATGGAGACCCGTCTCCCTACGACCATCTCGTGCCATATCGAACGATCCAAATTATAACTCGGCCAATAACCAAAATCGACCTTGTAATTTGCTCGACCGTTCGACCCGGAAAAGGCGATGAGTTGATCGCCGACTTTTGTGTTTATGGTCGGGGTCCAGTTAATAAATTATTCACCATGATACAATATCAAAATAATAAATTAACTTACATAAAATGACAAGACAATTAAACAAGGCACAAATAAGAACAAAGGAGCCAAGGAAGAATTATACCTTCCGTTACCTTACGATCTTCTACCGTATGACCCTCCCCTCTTGGATGTCGTGTGGGCGACGATCTACAAAGACCCATGGTCACCAAGTCGATCCCTTCTCATACGTCGTGTGGACGTCGTATGTGCATATTGTCTGATACTTTTCTTTGTAAAATGATTAACGAGGTTTTTCCAACCAACCTCGGGCGACCAGCCCGGCCACAAGTTTCCCACCGCCGCCAGAGTAAATCGTGAAGCGCTCGCAGTGAGCGATCAAGAAGCCCAGCGTCCCAGGGTTCGCACCCCATTTAGAGAAAAAATTCCTGTAAATACGCCGTAGCTGGGGATCGAACCGCGGATGCCTGGGATAGCAACTAGTCGTCCTACCGCTGCACCATAGCCTCGGTGGCAATTCTTTATATTGTAGATAATATGGTGTGCGATGTCGCATAGAAAATCATGTTATCAGTTCCTAATAGAGTATAAGTAGAGACTCACAACCGAGATGGATTTGGACAAACCATCGGGATGGTTGTAGTGTAATTTGGTGTTGATTTATCTTGACCATAGAATTACACTAGTGCACTTTGTGTGTATTGAGCAAGACTGACATAGATGTTGGGTATGGCTTGGTGGGTTTCCTAAGCGAATACTCGGTCGATCCGAGAGATCTATCCATGTCTACGGATTAAAAAATTAATCCTAATGGAGACCCGTCTCCCTACGACCATCTCGTGCCGTATCGAACGATCCAAATTACAACTCGGTCAATTACCAAAATCGACCTTGTAATTTGCTCGACCGTTCGACCCGGAAAAGGCGATGAGTTGATCGCCGACTTTTGTGTTTATGGTCGCGGTCCAGTTAATAAATTATTCACCATGATACAATATCAAAATAATAAATTAACTACATAAAATGACAAGACAATTAAACAAGGCACAAATAAGAACAAAGGAGCCAAGGATGAATTATACCTTCTGTTACCTTACGATCTTCTACCGTATAATCCTCCCCTCTTGGACGTCGTGTGGGCGACGATCTACAAAGACCCGTGGTCACCAAGTCGATCCCTTCTCCTTGCGCCAACTAATCCCCAACCAAAGGGATGCCGCCGGCCGCTCCTAGGAAGAAGATAATCCAAAACACAAACCTTACTAATCCTCTCTCCATCGCCGGCGCCCGAGATTTACTCCCTTGAGCTAAGTTGCGAGCAACTTTACCACAGTCGTTAGCAACTTATCCACAGCCTGAAAATTGCGTGAGCAATTTTTCTACAAGCTGTGAGTTGCATGGACTACCAAGTTACTTACACAACTCGCTTGGAGAAATCCAATCTGCCATGAACAGATTTTCTCCATGCAAGCAGAAAGTTGCATCCAGCTCTCCACCAACGACCACCGAAGGTTGCGCATCTCTCCATCTGAAGAAGGCCGAAGATTGCGTGATGCAACCTTCTTCTCTCCACCTGATGAAGACTGAAGGCATCTCAACCTTCTGTTCTCCACCTGAAAGCCAAGTGGATTAATTCTCCTCTCTCACGCGCGTTGCTCCATAGCCCAGAAGGTTGCGTGACCTTCTCGCTCACGCCGGAATTAATTCGCTCACCGTGGATTAAATCTCCGCACGCTGGATTAATGGCGATTGGTGGCCAATTTTATTGGAGAAGACAAGTTTGCATGGCTTCTTCTCCATTGGTCACCGATTGGTGAATTAAAATTGTCGTGGGCAATTTTATTGGAGAAGACAAGTTTGCATGGCTTCTTCTCCATTGGTCACCGTGAGCCAATGTTTTCATGGAGAAGAAATTTCTCCATGAAGTCTTACCGCCGCCCACCGTGAGGGAGAGAGAGCGACAAAGAAAGAGGAGGAGAAACTTAAGATTTTCTTATGTATTTTTGGATCAATCGGATCAACAATCCAAAAGAAAAAAATCCCCTTGGTTTCATGTCACATGGAGTATATATAGGACTACGATAGGGACCATGAGGAGAAGTTGAATCTTGGCATACTAATGGATCCAAACCCGGTCCATTAATGAGGATTCATTCCACTAAAGGACCCTCATTAAATTACCTCACCAACTATCATATTTACATATGGGCTCCACTTATTACGAGTCGTCCATACCCCCGTGTTTAAGATCTCGAATGCCCGTTTATTAATTAAATTACTGACAATTTAAATTAATTAACCTCTGGGTCCTTGACTAGTACCACTCGACCTTATCATCATGCCGGATCAAATTCACCTTCAGGGTTTAGCATGATGAACCTTTTGTAAGATGTGTATACTGAAAGACATGACTTTTATTATATGAACATCTTTATTATGAAAAGAGAATTACACTACACTAGGTGTTTGTTTATAATAGTACATACACGAAGTCTCATTGCTTTGCATTGTAGATAACATGGTATGTCGTGTCACACAGAAGATCATGTTGTCAGTTCCTTACTTAGCATAAATAGAGGCTCACAACCTAAATGGAATTGGACAACCCATCGGGATGGTTGTAGTGTAGTTAGGTGTGGTTGGTCTTGACCATAGGAATACACTAGTGTGCTATGAGTACATTGAGCAGGACCAAAATCCGAGGTTTCCAATTTGTACTAACTAGATAATTGGATAGGATCTCAGTTGATATTATGGAGGACGATCCCTTAATCCCGAAATAATATCGGGCATATATTATTAATTATTGTTTCTTTGATTTACCAATGAGCGAGATCTATTCTTTTAGATCGATAGACTCGGTAAGTTGGGAAATAATATTAATAATATAATGTGCCAATAATTATTGATGGAATCCGTATCCTGGTGAGTCAGGATGATGATGCCCCCTTGATGAGCTCAAAAGGTTCATCGTGCTAAACCCTACAGGTGGATTTGATCCAGCACGTTGATAAGGTTGAGTGGTACTAATCAAGGATCCAGAAGTTAATTAATTTAAATTGTCAGTAATTTAATTAATTAACGGGCATGCGAGATCTGAAAAATGGGGGGATGGACGATTCATAATATGTTGAGCCCATATGAAAATATGGAGGCTGGTGAGGAAGTTCAATTAAGATCCTTTAGTGAAATGGATCTTAATTAAAGGATCGGGTTTGGATCCATTAGCGGGCCAAGAACCAACTTCTCCTCTTGGTCCCTGCCTTATCCCTATAAATACCCTATGAGATCAAGAAACCAAGAGCGAATCAATCCAAGAGCCAACACCAAAAGCCTTTCCTTTTCTCTCTTTCCATTCTTCTCTCCTAGGGTTCGACGGCGCACTAAGAAGAGAGGAGATTTGTCTCCTCGGTTCTTCTTCCTCCTTTCACCAAATCTTGGCTGGGGATCACAGAGATAAGGGAGAGAGGTTCTCTTCCTTTGTGGTGCTCGGTGAAGGAGAAGGAGGCGCCGGCGGTTGGGAGAAGGCGGCGCAAATGAAAGGGAGAAGGGTTTGCGTGGGCTGTTTGGGTGTAGAAGATGTTAGTAATATGAGAGAAGTGTCCTAAGGCAATCGCCTTATGATTGTAAACATTTATTTTAATAAATGAAAATTCACTATTTGAGTATACATGTTTGTGTATTTGATTGGGATCTTAAACTGATTTACTGAATGTCCGCAATACAATTCACAGCATGAGAGAATTTGTGATGAATTCACAACTAGTGATTATCTCTACATGTGCAATTGTGAAGTATTGAAAATATCCCTAGTCGATGAATTGATAAATACGGACACTATCAATTCTGTTGAGACTAGCATGGGTTATTCTCTAATCAGCTGATTCTTATTAGCTGGTGACATTGGGATGTCCGGAGATAAACATCAATGCTAGTTAAGGGAACTAGTTCATTGGAGTGACTGACTGTAAAACTTCACATGGTAGTCTATATATAGACATGTCAGTGAAGTTCTTACTGCAGCTTAAGTGCGATGATCCTTTGACTTGCAGTGTTCAAGTCATCATGGTCATGGAGACTTATACTTTAACATCTTAAGCAAGCATCTCCAAGGAGGTGTGGACCCAGGATGGTTGGGTATAAGCCGAAGTGCCCGAAGATGTTTGAACAGCCTACAAAGGATTCACCACTCCTTGCGAGGAGATGTATACCCAGGCCTATTGTCGGATTGTTACTCAAAGCCTCTGGCCAGAGCATGTCATGTTTAGAGTATGAGTCTCTTAAATACATGAGAGTAATTAGAAATCCAAAGGACGAGAGAACGTTACTTGGGCTAGGTGTGACGTAGTCAGCCTAGTGGGGACTGACACACACAGACCATGTCCTGAACCAAGTGGGTATAAGATGGTGAAGGGAATGAGGCACGATTCATTAGAGCTGCTGAAGGGTTTCAGAATTATTTCTGAGGTCAACCGTTGATCTTTCGATTAATTGGGGGTCATGATGTACTACTAGGTGCCACTCATGATCGTTCTATAATTGGTTGATTATAGACGGCCAACATAAATCGAAAGCCTATTTAGTCACACGCACTACGAGTAATCCGAGGGATTTAAAACGAGTTGAAAATTGGATTTTCCGATCAAGAGAAATAAGTCGAATCTGAATTAATCAGAGGCGCAACAGAAGCTTAAAATGGCTAAGTCTTTTGAAGGCTTATTGGGCGAATTAAATGAGTTTAATTCGCGAAGGTTTGGCTTGATGTGGCCGGCCAAAGAGGGTACCCACCCTCTTTGGTTTGGCCGGCCACTACAAGGAGGGAAAACCAATTTATTTGGTTTATTTTATAAAATAAATCAAGCGTGATTTGTTTTATAAAATTATGGATAAATAAATCTATATATAAAGAAATTTATATAAAGAGATTTATATATAGAAATTTATAGAAATTTATTCTTTTTATGGAAATTAAAATGAACCATGGATCGGTTTATTTTAATTTTATAAAATCAATTATGAATTGATTTTTCCATGATAAGAAAAATTTATAAATTTCTTGTAAATTTTATTCCATAATAAAAGGAGAGATGTATTTGTTTTATTATAAATTTAGTTATAATAAAACTTGGCATAACGGAATAATTCATAAGAAAATTTATAGGATAAATTTCTTATGAAAATTTATTCCGTTAAAAGAGGAGACTTGGCGATAGAGAGGCTACTATATAAAGGAACCAAGGCTAGGCTTGAATTCCTCAATTGAATTATCAAGAGATTAAGTAGCTCCCTCTCTCTCTCTAATTCTCTCCCTCTCTCTCTCTAGGGCCGGCGCCCACCTTTCTCCCTCTAGGGCCGGCGCCATCTCCCTTGCCGTGAGCCACCACCAAGACGAAGCGGGTCGCGACTCCTTCCTCCCTTCACGGAATCTTGATTCCGTTATTCGGTGGTTAGTTTCTATCTTTTCTCTCTTGATATTCTAGTTGTGCCTTTGGAGAATCTAGTAGTTCTCGTCGGCACAAAACTCGTGGCTTTGCGAAGTCATCCCGAAGAGAACTCGGCGTGGACGCGAATAGAGGCGGAGCTTCCAAGGGACGCTACGGTTGGATCTCGTCCCTTACTTCGAGTTACACGAGGTATTGAGTAGATTAGTTTACTTTCTGCAAAATTTTAATTTATGATCATGTCCACTCATCATAAGGTTGCATGCTAGATACTGGTTAAAATAATTTAGAAATTATTTATGCTAATTCTTCGCTGCACGTAATATTTTAAAATTACGAACCCGTATCCTTCAACATGCACCGTCCAACAGTGGTATCAGAGCCGTTAGTGTTCACATAATCATATAATTTTTGCGGAAACTTTGTCATAATCTCAATTTTGGAAAATTTTCAATTATGAAATTTTCCAATTATTATAATTTTAGATTTAGGAATTTCAAAGTTTGGAAATCTCATGAAATTTCGCAAACGTTTGAAATATCCTAGTTTCTGAAATTTTATGATAATTGAGAAACTTCCCATCTTTGGAAACTTTCAATTTTGGAAATTTCCTATTCTGGAAATTTCCAATTTTGAAATATGTAAGTTTTCTTTGTACCAGAAACTTACAATTATTCTGAAAACCTATTATGAAATCTCGCAATTTTGGGCACTTTCTTTCAAGAAAGTCTAGACAAATTTATGGACAATTAATTGACAATTAAATTCGAATTGGTTTTAAATTATCAACAAAATTCTTTATTTTGGATTGAGCCTCGGGGAGCCGTCCAATTTAAAGTTAGTTGTTGTAATTTAATTTCCCAATTTTGAATGAAATTGTCATGTTTAATTTGGTTACGCTTCAGAAGCGGACCAAATTGAATTTACGACAAATTTCTTTTCTTTGGGTATCTGAGCCTCGGGGAGCCACCCTTAGAAAATAATTTGTTGTAATTAATTAAATCCATGAATAAAATATGATTTAAGAGGTGATGCTCTTACATATTGTTGTCTCCAAAATTAATTAGGAAAATGGTTTCCTATAGAGTTTTCTTAAATGAGATTTTCATGAAAATAATATGTTGTTGAATTAAGGGAATTGTCTCTTAATTTAATAAGATTTGATTTAGCGAAATCAAAGTCTTAAACATATTATTTCCGAAATTGATTATGACAATTTAGGAAATTGTTTCCCAAAACAATTCCTTGAATAAAGTATGAAATTAGAATTAGGAAATCCGGTTCCTAATTCAATTAATGAGACTTGATAAATTAAGTCACATATATACTTTATTAAGGAAATCGTTAGTCATGACATAATTATATGTCATGAATGTGCTTAGAAAAGAAAGGATGAGACCTAAAACCCCTTACAAAATATTAAGGCTAACACTTTCCATTAATATGGTTAGAACCGGAGTTTTGTTTCTCGTTTGGGTTGATGGACACATCCATGCCCGGCTTGAACCTCAACATGTACAAACCATGGAATTAGTTTATGAATAATATAGTTGGAGTCAGAGGTCAATCCTTAGTTTTGGTTGTTGGACACATCCAAGCCTGACTAAACGGTTGAATGAGCTCCAACCATATTAAAACTATTTCTTGATTAATGGGTCAGCCTTAAGCTTGGAGTATCGATTTGTTGTGCCACAGCCAAGGTCGATGTAAAGAGAGGTGCAGTTGGGTGCTATGTATAATGTTGCATACTTGTTAATGAGTTAACAACCCAATGATTTATGCAAACATTCAATTAGTTGATAGCATAAAGTGATAGTTACATATATGTGATATGTAATCGGTATATTTACCTACCTTCATAGCTAAGAATAACTTGATGGCCACAGCCATGGTTGTTCTTATCTATGGTTGGATATCAACCTATTTGGAGATGTTCCTACGATCTCCCGAATTGATAAAAAGGGTTATTCAATTTGAAAATAAATAGGATTTTATTAATGTATGTTGATACATTCTTTATCATTCTTCTCACATAAGCTCAATTTGTATTTCTAGGTTAATCACTCGATCATGTCTTCTCTGAATTTGCGTTCCATTTTGGACACCAATAAACTGACCGAGCCAAACTTCATGGACTGGCTTCGAAACCTGAGGATAGTCCTCAAGGCAGAGAAGCTTGCTTATGTCATTGAAGATCAACTTCCCAACCGTCCTCCTGAGGGTGCAACTCCAGACCAGTTAGTGGCCTATCAGAAACATGTGACCGATTCTGAACTTGCGAGTTGCATCATGCTAGCCTCTATGGTACCTGAGCTGCAAAAGCAGCATGAGCATATGGATGCTTATACCATCATCTTCCATCATCATGAGTTATTTGAAGAGCAGGTGAGATCCGAAAGGTTCGAAGTCTCCAGACTCCTCTTCACCTCTAGGATGCAGGAAGGCACTTCTGCCTCACAGTTTGTGTTAAAAATGTTGGGGTACATTGACCGACTGAGCACACTCGATTTTGCAATGGATCATGAACTAACTATTGACTTAATTCTGCATTGTTTGCCCAAAAGTTATTCACAATTTGTGATAAACTATCGGATGAACAAGTTGGAGACTACCATTCCTGAGTTGCTCAACCTGCTGAAGACTGTAGAGCCTTCTGTAAAGCAGGATCAAAAGGCGGTACTGTTAGTTGGTTCCTCGAAGAAAGGTTCTAAGAGGAAGGCCAAAGAACAGAATAAAGGAAAGAAGAAAAAGGCCAAAAAGACTGAAAAGACACCAAAAGGAACTTGCCATCACTGTGGCAAGGAGGGTCACTGGCGAAGAAACTGCAAAGTTTATCTTGAGTCCTTGAAGAAGAAGGCATCCGATGCCCCATCCTCTTCATGTATCTTCGTTATTGAATGTCACTCTATTTCCTCAGATACCTGGGTACTTGATACTGGGTGTAGCTCACATATATGTAATGACATACAGGGGCTAAGGAATAGAAGAAGACTCGTCAAACGAGAAGCGAATTTGCGAGTTGGAAATGGAGCAAAGATTGCTGCTGTTGCCATCGGAACATATTTGCTAAAGCTCCCCACTGGACGTGTCTTAGAATTGGATAATTGTTATTTTGTTCCTTCATTAATAAAGAACATTGTATCTATTTCATGTTTGAATGAAAAGGGTTATCATTTAACTTTTAGTATCAATTGTTGTTACATAACCTTAAATGTCGTTCTTTATGGGAATGGAACTTTGTGCAATGGTATCTACACGTTAGATTTATCTGGTGACGTTTTCAATGTCGAAGTTAGCAACAAACGTGCTCGAATAGATAATCAAATAGTCTCCTACACGTGGCATTATCGTCTTGGCCATGTAACTAAGAAACGCATGACCAAATTACACCGATGTGGAATTTTGGAATCATTTGAACCCGGTTCATTTGATACATGCGAATCATGCTTAGTAGGCAAGATAACCAAATTACCGTTTTCCGGAAAAGGTAATCCAGTGGGAGAATTGCTTGGTCTAAAACATACCGATGTATGCGGACCAATGTCAACTCTATCACAAGGAGGCTATAGCTACTTCATCACCTTTATCGATGATCACTCACGATTCGGGTATGTGTTCTTGATGAAACACAAATCTGAAGCTTTTGAGAAATTCAAAGAGTTCAGAAATGAAGTAGAGAAACAGCTTGACAAAAGTATTAAGATACTTCGATCCGATCGGGGTGGTGAATACTTAAGTCAAGAGTTTCAAGATTATCTTAGGGACAATGGGATATTGTCCCAATGGACTCCGCCATATACACCACAGCATAATGGTGTATCTGAGAGGCGTAACCGAACCTTGATGGACATGGTTAGGTCGATGATGAATCATGGAATAGTAAGAAACCCTTTTGGGGATATGCACTTAAGACAGCTGTTTACTTGCTAAACAGAGTCCCAACCAAGGTAGTCTCTACTACTCCATATGAGACATGGAATAGTAAGAAACCTCACTTAACTCACCTTAAGATATGGGGTTGTCCTGCTTATGTGAAAGGGAGGCGCCGGCCCTAGGGTGCGCCGACCCTAGGGTTTGCCGGCCCTAGGGTGGGAAAGGGAGGCACCGGCCCTAAAGCACAAGGAGGGCGCCGACCCTAATGGGAAGGAGAAGAGGAGGAAAAGAGAATAAGAGAGAGAGAGGGAGAGAATAATTAATCTCTATCAATTATTCATTAGCTATTAAAGGCTTCCTTTTGGTTCCTTATATAGTTGCCTCTCCCTTGCCAAGTCTCCCTCTTAATGGAATTTTTCATAACAAATTTATCCTATAAATTCTTTTATGAATTATTCCGTTTAAACCAAGTTTTATTATAACTAATTTATAATAAAACAATTACTTCTCTCTTTTAATTATGGAATAAAATTTGTATAAATTTTTTTTCTTATTATGGATAAATCAATTCATAATTGATTTTATAAATTAAAATAAAACCAATTCATGGTTCATTTTAATTTCCATAAAAAGAATAAATTTCTACAAATTTATTTATAAATCTCTTTATATAAATTTCTTTATATATCAATTTATTTATCCATAATTTATAAAATAAATCGCGCTAGATTTATTTTATTAATTAAACCAATTAAATTGGTTTATCCCCCTTTCATTGGCCGGCCAAACCAAGAGGGTGGGCACCCTCTTTGGTCGGCCAAAACAACCCGAACCGATCGTGAATTAAACTCATTTAATTCGCCCAATAAGCCTTCAAAAGACTTAGCCATTTTAAGTTTCCGTTGCGCCTCTGATCAACTCAAATTCGACTTATTTCTCTTGATCGGAAAATCCAATTTTCAACTCGTTTTAAATGCCTCGGATTACTCGTAGTGCGTGTGACTAAATAGGCTTTCGATTTATGTTGGCCGTCTATAATTAACCAATTATAGAACGATCATGAGTGGCACCTAGTAGTACATCATGATCCCCAATTAATCGAAAGATCAACGGTTTGACCTCAGAAGAAATTATTCTGAAACCCTTCAGCAGCTCTAATGAATCGTGCCCCATTCCCTTCACCACCTTATACCCACTTGGTTCAGGACATGGTCTGTTTGTGTCAGTCCCCACTAGACTGACTACGTCACATCTAGCCCAAGTAGTGTCTTTCTCATCCTTTGGATTTCTAATTACTCTCATGTATTTTTAGAGACTCGCACTCTAAATATGATACACTCTGGCCAGAGGTTTTTGAGTAACAATCCGACGATAGGCCTGGGTATACATCTCCTCGCAAGGAGTGGTGAATCCTTTGTAGGCTGTTCAAACATCTTCGGGCACTTTGGCTTATACCCAATCATCCTGGGTCCACACCTCCTTGGAGATGTTTGCTTAAGATGTTAAAGTATAAGTCTCCATGACCAAGATGACTTGAACACCGCAAGTCAAAGGAACATCGCACTTAAGCTGCAGTAAGAACTTCATTGACATATCTACATGTAGATTCCCATATGAAGTCTTACAGCTAGTCACTCCAATGAACTAGTTCCCTTAACTAGCATCCATGTTTATCTCCGGACATCCCAATGTCACCAGCCAGTGAGAATCAGCTGATTAGAGAATAACCCATGCTAGTCTCAACAGAATTGATAGTGTCCGTTTTTATCAATTCATCGACTAGGGATAATTTCAATACTTCACAATTGCACATTAGAGATAATCACTAGTTGTGATCCCATCACAAATTCTCTTATGTTGTGAGTTGTATTGCGGACATTCAGTAGATGAGTTTAAGATCCTAATCAAATACACAAAACATGTATACTCAAATAGTGAATTATCATTTATTAATATAAGTGTTTACATCATAAGGCGATTGCCTTAGGACACTTCTCTCATATCACTAACAAACTCCCACTTGGCCTAATGTCAATCGCTACGGTATCCAATACCACAGGCTCTAACATGTCCCTCAAACTTGCTTTGAGGCAAGGCCTTAGTTAAAGGATCCGCTATATTCCTTTTCAGTGGGAACCCTCTCAATTTGTATGTCATTCCTACTTATAATCTCTCTGATCAGATGATAGCGTCGAAGCACGTGTTTGGATCGCTGATGAGACCTTGGTTCCTTCGCTTGTGCAATAGCTCCATTGTTGTCGCAGTAAACCGGCACTGCTTCATCAATGGTTGGAACCACGTAAAGTTCTGAGACAAACTTCTTGATCCAAACTGCTTCCTTTGCTGCTTCCGAAGCTGCGATACATTCCGCTTCCGTGGTAGAATCCGCTACGGTGTCTTGTTTGGAACTTTTCCAACTTACTGCGCCTCCATTCAAAGTAAATACGTATCCAGACTGCGATTTGGAGTCATCCTTATCTGTCTGGAAACTGGCATCTGTATACCCACGTATTACATATCTCCTTCTCCATATATTAGGAACACATCCTTAGTTC
>JAGFNQ010009962.1:0-17514 GCA_024364735.1 Boesenbergia rotunda
ATCCAGACCTGTGCTGGCAGATTTCAGAACTTGACCGGACCATCCAGCATGATCTTCATTTGAGAGAGCTTTGGCGGGAGGAGGTCCGGGCTAGGTTTCAGACTTTTGACCGCAGACTGCTGGCAGTCGAGTCTGACGTTTCGGGAGTCCGTACCAGGCAGGAGACATGGCATGAGGAGTGGCGCAGTTGGACAGCTGGTCATCCATACCAGCCTTCATTTACTGGAGCTGCGCCCTCCGGCAGTATTGCCCCGAGGTCCCTCATTCCTGATGATACGACTGATGACCTGATGGAGGACGATGACCCCCCCCACCCCCGCCGACGCTTGATTATGGATATGCTCTGTCTTTGCATTTGACTTTCTTTGACTATTTGACTGGTTGGAGTGTATGACTTACTTTGATCATGGTTGTATGCCTATGATTTGACTGTTTCTTGATGCGATGTTATGCATCTAACGTTATGGTTTTCATGTTTGACTTATTATGTTATGCTTATTGCTAGATATCTTCATTTATGCCGTGTCATATTATGCTTATTGATAGATATTTTCATGTATGCCTTGCTTTATTATGCACTGCTATGTGTATATGCTTACTCCATGTTCATATGATACATATGATTGTTTTGCCATGCCTTCTATTTGTCATATGTTTTTCATATAACCTTAAATTTTTTCATAATCTTATGTTGTTTTGGGAAACCCCTAGGATTGAGGGGGAGATTTTATTTTTAAACTTAAAGACCCCTCTAGACCCTTTTCGGTGTTTGACAAAGGGGGAGAGTGAGGTTGGTTAAGTTTGGGATTATGAGTAGGAGGAGGTTCCTGATTCCCCTATGAGTGTGAGATTTGCAATTATTGATTTCAAATCCCTAAACATAAAATCGGGTTGTCAAACAACAAAAATGGGGAGATTGTTGATGCAGTCTGACCCTGATTGTTGTTTTGGTGTTGACATCGATTTTAGTTTAGGTTGATGAGATGATTAAGATTAAGTCCTGGTCGTGGACTAGGCATACCTAGTGGAACTAGGTTTGATGAAATCCTAACCTAGAGGGTTAGGTGTGGGAAAATCCTAGCCTGGAGGGTTAGGTGTGAAAAGTCCTAATCTGGAGGGTTAGGTGTGGAAAAATCCTAGCTTGGAGGGCTAGGTGTGAAAAGTCCTAACCTGGAGGGTTAGGTGTGAAAAAATCCTAGCTTGGAGCGCTTAGTGTGGAAAAGTCCTAACCTGGAGGGTTAGGTGTGAAAAGTCCTGGCTTGGAGGGTTAGGTCCTAGCCTGGAGGGCTAGGTTGATGAAACCCTGGCTTGGAGGGCCAGGTCCTAGCCTGGAGGGCTAGGTTGATGAAATCCCGGCTTGGAGGGCCAGGTCCTAGCTTGGAGGGCTAGGTTGAAGTCCCGGTGAGTGAGACTGGGCATGGAGTCTTGGTCCGGGGGACTGAGCACGAGTCAGGGGAGGCTGGGAGCCAGTTCTCTTGACTTAGAGTGAGTTTGGCCTAGCCTGGATCGGTCTGGTGACCGATCAGGGAAGTTGGCACGAAGTTCCCTTGTGGATCAGTCTGGTGACCGATCCAGCTATGACTGATCGGTCTGGTGACCGATCAGGAAGCATACAGTGAGATTGGGAACTTATTGCTCGGCTCCTGATCGGTCTGGTGACCGATCATGGAGCATAGAGTTCACTCACTACTCAGCTCCTGATCGGTCTGGTGACCGATCAGTGAGCTTAGAGTTCACTTCCTGCTCAGCTCCTGATCGGTCAGTGGGTTTTGGGAACCCTATTGCTCGGCTCCTGATCGGTCCGGTGACCGATCTGGAATACTGTTCAGATCATTCTGGTGAACGATCAAGTGTCGTGAGTTCCTCACTATGACCGATCAGAATGGAGCCTAATCGGTCTAGGCATGCCCTGATCGGTCTGGTGACCGATCAGGAGGTTTGTACTGCGAAGCTGGGAAATCACCCTGCAAAGGGGTGGATCAGTCTGGTGACTGATCCATGACTTGGGATCGGTCTGGTGATAGGATCCGGGAGAAGTCGCGATTTCTGTTTAAGCGTTGGGGACCGATCAGGATGGAGCCTGATCGGTCTGAACCCACCCGGATCGATCTGGTGACCGATCAGGAGGCTCTTTGATCGGTCCGGTGACAGATCACTTTAATTCAAAATGCACTGTCAGACGCTCTGATCACGTCTGAACACATCTGATTTCTCTGCTCTTAATCTCTGATACTTGATTCTCTGCTTGATTTGCTGTGCTAATGATCTGATCAAGTGTGCAGGTGATAGGAATTGATTCAAAGACTCAAGGAGAGTCAATGGGAGTCTTTCATTGGAGCAGGTTTGTCCGTTTTCCATCTCAGGTTGCAACGGATGCTGACACTGCTGGAGCTGCTGACTGGGGCTTGGCTAAAGGAAGTTGAGGGTGTCCAGGAGAGCTCAGTGGTAGCTTGCTGTTGCAGGTGAGCAGCTGGAGGCTGCAGTGAGGTGGTGACCTGGCGATCAGTGAGCTGAGACTTAAGCGCTTGATGGCGAACAAGTCTCAATAACGAAATTCTCCACATTGTGCTCTTGCGACAACTCTGTTCCATCATCTTGAGCAAGCAACTGTGATCTTTGAAGCAACCTTCTGTTACTTGAGCACTTGGAAGAGAAACAAGAAGCTTGGCGAGTCCATCCGCGAGAAGACACGAAGAAGGGAGTTCTTGCGTGAGATCTGCCTTGAGTGGAGCTCGGGAGAAGTTTGCTTGTGTTCTTGTGGTTCTAAGTGCTAAGTAAGATCCTTCTTGTGTTTACCATACTTTATACTTGATCCATCTTGAAACGCTGTGGAGAGGTTACTCCACCGAGAAGGAGGTTGCATTTTATCCGGATTTTCCGGGGCTTGATCTGCCGACGATCAAGGGATCGCCCACCTTACGGGCACGCCAAGGAGTAGGGGCAAGTTATCCCTGAACCTTGTAAATCCTCTTGGTTAGCGTTTTGATTTCATGCTTAGTTTAGGTTTTAGTTTCTGCAACTCTATTTTTGCTTCCGCTGTGCTACTAACCCAACTGCAGAAGTGTAAAATCGAAAGAAGTGGGTGTCTGGCTATATTCACCCCCCCTCTCTAGCCATCCAAGTTCCAACATCTAGGAGTTGTCCTTTACTCCTATTTAAAGGGTGAATTTTTGGCACGAAAAATGTACGGTTCTAGGGGGTACCAAAGTGCTGTTAGTGCAAAAATTCTTTTGCTCTTCCTCTCATTCTCAATTCTATTTTGTAAGAGGAAGAGAACAACCTTGTAAAGGTTTTCTCCACCTTGAAGGATGTTTTTCATAGTGGAGTGTGTGCTCGTGCGTGGATCCTTAGATTAGTCACCTCTCGGAGGTGGATACCAAGTAAATTCTTGGTGTTAGCATTGGTCTTCATATTTTTCATTATATTGTTTGTATTGTGCTAACCCTCTTGTAGAGAAAGTTCAAGAAAAGTTCTATTCACCCCCCTCTAGAAAGCGCCACGATCTAACAATTCTCCTGACGGAAGTGTGACCTTCTCAAAATGTTTAGTGAAAATAGAAGATTTTAAAGGAGGATTTTCCCGAACCTTAGAAGTAATCGCATCGGTACTTCCTTGTATTTCGGGGATCGGAGGGCGTTGGGGCTGAGCCTCGATCTCATCATCGGTGGATTGAATTTGAAGGTTAGGATCCTCGTATGCTATTTCTTTTCCCCTTCGAGATCGAGATGATGAAGCTCCGTGACCACTTTCCATTATCGTCGAAAAATGAAGAACGCGGAGAGAAGTTGAGACTTGAGATTTGAGAATGAGAGATTGAGAGAAGAGAGGATGTATGTGAAAATGATGAAATGAATTCCCTATTTATAGAATTTGGATCATAACGGTCACTAAATCATATCCATTGATCAAAAAACGATCAAATGATCTCAACCGTTGGAAAAAAAATAAAAAAACCCTTCTAACCGCTGGTTCAGTGCCGTTGGAACCGGCGGTTAATTGCCAGTTCGGCGGTTTTTGGCTGCCCCGAACTAGAACTGGCCCGACATCCTGCCGGGCCGGTTCTGGTTTAGCCTGGCGAACCGGGTCAACGAGCCACCTGACCCGTTGACCCGAGCCGGTTCTGAGTCAGGTCCAGGCTGGACTGGCCCGTGGGCAGGTCTAGGTTTTATACTTGAAAAAAAACTTATATGATAATATCGAATCTACGATAATGAATCAATCTAGTTATATTGAAATTTTGCATAGTTGATATAAATAAATCGAAAAATATTCGCATGATTAAATCAAAAGCCCAGTGCTTCATAGTTCTCCACTCCATTTGAACAATAGATTTTTCGTTGAAAAAAATAATTAAACAGGCTAAATAATATTGAACCTGGGACGAGATGCTTGGTCGTCTTATAAATTTTCATCGATCATCAGAATAAATTAATAAACACTCATGGTAGATAATCCAGAATTCCAATATTTCACAATTACACGTCCCATTTAGAAAAAAATTATAAAATTTATTAGATTTTATACGGGTGGTAAAAAGTCATTCGCTCGCCCGCCAACCTATCCAAGAGCCAACACGGAAGAGGTAAATCACGGGGGGCTACTAGCTCGGATCCAGTGATTAATGCGCTAGAAAGGTGGGCATATTGACTTTGTCATATTTTCACTCATAAATCTTGATATGACAATATCCATATCTTAATCATCAGTCCATTCCACGAGAACTAACCGTATTTTATATCGGGTGGTATAAAAGTTGGTTTAGGGCATATGTTATACAGACATCCTAACCTTAGCTGGGCCGTATGGAAGTGGAAACTAGCCATATTTCTGGTAGAGGATTCATAGTGATAATACGGCCCAAGCCACAAATGTAGCTTTAATTGGCTTTCTAGTAATACGGCCCAAGCCATATGTCTGGTAGAGGATTCATAGTGATAATGGGCTTTATTGCCAATTTGTGACTGGGACTAAATGTAAGGAAATGTACATTAATTAGTGTGATTTATTTACACTATACATGAAGAATAGATAATAGGATTACAATATGCAATCAATATTATATTTAGTGTGGTAATAGTGCATGCTTTGGGTGAATATAAACAGAGACTATCAATATTTATTTCAATTTGACATGATCAAATTGAATTTCATTTTTAAAACAATTGTAAAAGATATACTTGTCACATCTTGAATGTTGGAGATTTGATTTAGAGTTCTATAGATATTGTAAAGGACAGTGAAAGTTTGACAAAATAAATTTATTGTAGAGTCAGTTTCAAACGATCAATTTTGATGATGCTTACTATCAGAGAATTTACTTTTGTTAGCTCGACTACCCTTTTGGACTTCTAGAAATACCATGGCCATTGGCCAATGTCAAACTTTACATCATTGATATTTTGACAATTCTTAAATCCACTGCTAAACGTGCATTAAGGTCAACAAAATAGGAAGTTGGCGTGATCCTTCATGAAGTTGAGTGTTTGGGTCCATAGACAAGACAACAACGAGAAATGCATATTAAATTAATGGTAATTTATCAAAAGGTATATCTAAGAATAGATATTTACCAAAAGGCGTACCATGAGTTTCATTTTCACCAAAGGGCGCACTCATTATAGTGAACTTCCTCTTATATCCCTCCTGTTATCTATTGCCTTTCTTTTTCTCTCTCAGTAATAAATTTTGAGACGTTAGCACATGCAACGTGACTTAATTACTGACTTTTATTTTAAAATAATATATTATGGAATCGACGCTAAATTAAAAACGTAAGGTAAAAATTAAAAAAATATTTCACTTAAAAAATTTCTCATCCAACGTGATTTAAAAATATAAATAAATGTTTTTTATTTTTATTAATAGAAATTAATATATTAAATAATATTTAATAAATATATTAATGTATAAAAGGTTTTTTTGAAACAAACTGTTGGATTTAAAAATATAAATAACATTTTTATATTTGATTAATAGAAATTAATATATTAAATAAAATTTAATAAATATATTAATGTATAAAATTTTTTTTGAAAAAAACTGACCGTGGGCCTGAAATAAAAATATTTCAGGCCCACGCTGGGCTTGAAATAAAAATATTTCAGGCTCAGCGTGGGCTTGAAATTTTTTATTTCAGGCCCACGTTGAGCCTGAAATCTTTTGATTCAGGCCCGACGTGAACTCAAATTTTTTTTCTATTTTAAAAATATATTAATATATAAAAAAACCTATCAAAACACTTAATTTCATATTCAAACGCAGGGCCTGAAGTCATCCCAGGAGGGCCTGAAGTCAAATAACTTCAGATCCTATAAATAATTAATTTAATAAATAATAATTAAATATAAAAAATATTTTTAAAATTAAAAAATTTTCAGTGCCCTTGGGCCTGAAGTCATCCGACTTCAGGCCTAAGGAGAGGCTGAAGTCTGATGATTTCAGGCCCTCCATCATTAAATATATAAAAATATAAAAAACTTTTTTATAAAAAGGTATAATATATAATTACATATTATTTATAATTTTTATAAAAAAGATATAATATATAATTACATAATAATAAAATGCTATAGGAGTGGTTTAGGTATATCAGTGAGTTTTAAGCAAAACTCACTGATGGACCTACCATATTTGGAATTCTGAAAACTCTATATCAGTAGACAGGGTTGAGCTAGGAGATGAGATTTTGGGTACCGAAACCTCTAATCTTGTTGTATCACCAATGCTATAGGAGTGCTTTAGGTATATCAGTGAGTTTTGAGCAAAACTCACTGATGGAGCTACCATATTTGGAATTCTGAAAACTTTATATCAGTAGATAGGGTCGAGCTAGGAGATGAGATTTTGGGTGCCGAAACCTCTAATCTTGCTGTATCACCAATGCTATAGGAGTGGTTTAGGTATATCAGTGAGTTTTGAGCAAAACTCACTGATGGACCTACCATATTTGGAATTATGAGAACCCTATATCAGTAGACAGGGTTGAGCTAGGAGATGAGATTTTGGGTGCCGAAACCTCTAATCTTACTGTATCACCAATGCTATAGGAGTGATTTAGGTATATCAGTGAGTTTTGAGCAAAACTCACTGATAGACCTACCATATTTGGAATTCTGAAAACTCTATATCAGTAGACAGGGTTGAGCTAGGAGATGAGATTTTGGGTGCCGAAACCTCTAATCTTGCTGTATCACCAATGCTATAGGAGTGGTTTAGGTATATCAGTGAGATTTGAGCAAAACTCACTGATGGACCTACCATATTTGGAATTCTGAAAACCCTATATCAGTAGACAGGGTTGAGCTAGTAAATGAGATTTTGGGTGCCGAAACCTCTAATCTTGCTGTATCACCAATGCTATAGGAGTGGTTTCGGTATATCAGCGAGTTTTGCTCAAAACTCACTGATATAACTAAACCACTCCTATAACATTGGTGATACAGCAAGATTAGAGATTTCGACACCCAAAATCTCATCTCCTAGCTCAACCCTGTCTACTGATATAGGGTTTTCAGAATTCCAAATATGGTAGGTCCATCAGTGAGTTTTGCTCAAAACTCATTGATATACCTAAACCACTCCTATAGCATTGGTGATACAGCATGATTAGAGGTTTCGGCACCCAAAATCTCATCTCCTAGCTCAACCCTGTCTACTGATATAGGGTTTTCAGAATTCCAAATATGGTAGGTCCATCAGTGAGTTTTGCTCAAAACTCACTGATATACCTAAACCACTCCTATAGCATTGGTGATACAGCAAGATTAGAAGTTTCGGCACCTAAAATCTCATCTCCTAGCTCAACCCTGTCTACTGATATAGAGTTTTCAGAATTCCAAATATGGTAGGTCCATCAGTGAGTTTTGCTCAAGACTCAATGATATACCTAAACCACTCCTATAGCATTGGTGATACAACAAGATTACAGGTTTCGGCATCCAAAATCTCATCTTCTAGCTCAACCCTGTCCACTGATATAGAGTTTTCAGAATTCCAAATATGGTAGGTCTATCAGTGAGTTTTGCTCAAAACTCACTGATATACCTAAACCACTCCTATAGCATTGGTGATACAACAAGATTAGAGGTTTCGACACCCAAAATCTCATCTCCTAGGTCAACCCTGTCTACTGATATAGGGTTTTCAGAATTCCAAATATGGTAGGTCCATCAGTGAGTTTTGCTCAAAACTCACTGATATACCTAAACCACTCCTATAGCATTGGTGATACAGCAAGATTAGAGGTTTCGGCACCCAAAATCTCATCTCCTAGCTCAACCCTGTATACTGATATAGAGTTTTCAGAATTCCAAATATGGTAGGTCTATCAGTGAGTTTTGCTCAAAACTCACTGATATACCTAAACCATTCCTATAGCATTAGTGATACAGCAAGATTAGAGGTTTCGACACCCAAAATCTCATCTCCTAGCTTAACCCTGTCTACTGATATAGGGTTTTCAGAATTCCATATATTGTAGGTCCATCAGTGAGTTTTGAGCATTGGTGATACAGCAAGATTAGAGGTTTCGGCACCCAAAATCTCATCTCCTAGCTCAACCCTGTCTACTGATATAGAGTTTTCAGAATTCCAAATATGGTAGGTCCATCAGTGAGTTTTGCTCAAAACTCACTGATATACCTAAACCACTCCTATAGCATTGGTGATACAGCAAGATTAGAGGTTTCGGTACCCAAAATCTCATCTCCTAGCTCAACCCTGTCTACTAATATAGAGTTTTCAGAATTCCAAATATGGTAGATCAATCAGTGAGTTTTGCTCAAAACTCACTGATATACCTAAACCACTCCTATAACATTTTATTATTATGTAATTAAATAGTATACCTTTTTTATAAAAATTATAAATAATATGTAATTGTATATTATACCTTTTTATAAAAAAGTTTTTTATATTTTTATATATTTAATGATGGAGGGCCTGAAGTTATCAGACTTCAGGCCCTCCTTGGGCCTGAAGTCATCAGACTTCAGGCCCTCCTTAGGCCTGAAGTCGGATGACTTTAGGCCTAAGGGCACTGAAAATTTTTTAATTTTAAAAATATTTTTTATATTTAATTATTATTTATTAAATTAATTATTTATAGGATCTGAAGTTATTTGACTTCAGACTCTCCTGGGATGACTTCAGGCCCTACGTTTGAATCTGAAATTAAGTGTTTTGATAGGTTTTTTTATATATTAATATATTTTTAAAATAGAAAAAAAATTGAGTTCACGTCGGACCTGAATCAAAAGATTTCAGGCCCAACGTGGGCCTGAAATAAAAAATTTCAGGCCCACGCTGGGCCTGAAATAAAAATATTTCAGGCCCACCGTGGGTCTGAAATCTATTGATTTCAGACCCACGGTCAGTTTTTTTCAAAAAATTTTTTATATATCAATATATTTATTAAATATTATTTAATATATTAATTTCTTTTAATCAAATATAAAAATGATTTATTTATATTTTTAAATCCAACCGTTTGTTTTAAAAAACTTTTTATACATTAATATATTTATTAAATATTATTTAATATATTAATTTCTATTAATCAAAAATAAAAATCATTTATTTATATTTTTAAATCACGTTGGATGAGAAATTTTTTAAGTGAAATATTTTTTCAATTTTTACCTTACGTTTTTTAATTTAGCGCCGATTCCATAATATATTATTTTAAAATAAAAGTCAGTAATTAAGTCACGTTGCATGTGCTGACGTCTCAGAATTTATTACTGAGAGAGAAAGAGAAAGGCAATAGATAACAGGAGCGGTATAAGAGGAAGTTCACTATAATGAGTGCGCCCTTTGGTGAAAATGAAACTATGGTATGCCTTTTGGTAAATACTTATTCTTAGGTACGCCTTTTGGTGAATTGCCGTTGAATTAATGGACAAGTGCAATGCCAAATGTGCATTGAGGCTGACATGTAGGAACAGATAGCAATTCTGGCCATTCACAATGTTGGGCATTGGGTATAGAAGGATAAATCCTTGATCAAATGAATATGTGAGGGTAAGCACAAACCAATGGACAACTCCAATAGCACTAAATACCTCAAATTTAATTTTAAAAGTTTGAATTAATTTTAAATATTAGACCTATGTGAGCAATTATAAATAAATTTGTGAAATTATGATGAATAACTTACAATTGAAAATTATTGATATAATCGACCTCTGGTTGAGGTGGGTCAGGTTGACTGAATTCAAGTTGACTCAATGTTTAATCAATACATTGGTTGAACAAAGAGTCAAGTAGATCAAGATTGATCGGAGACTTGACGGTGAAAAAATCCAAATGGTCATAATTGACCGGACATTTAACATGCAAGAGGAAAGTTTAGCTCGTAGGTCATGGGTGACCAAACATGTGGCAGTAGGAAATCCAACAAGGAGTTGATATGAGATGAGAAGTTCACATGAGTCATAAGGACTAAATACTTAGCATGAGAAGTGAAGTTCAAGTAGATCATGGAGAATCAGGCTCTTAGTGATAACAAAAGTCCTAATAAGTCAAGGTTGATTGGATATCAAGCAACAAGAAAGTCCCAGCAAGTTAAGATTGACCAAATGTTAGGCAATGAGAAAGTCTCGACAGTTCAAGGTTGACTGGATGTCAAACAATGATGAAGTCGCAATAGGTCAAGGTTGACAAGATGTTAGACAACGAAAAGTCTCGACAGGTCAAGGTTGACTAGATGCTGAGCAAAAATAGTCTTAGTAGGTTGAGGTTAAATGTATACCAAACAAGGTAAGAACTTATCCTCAGTAAGGTTGAGACATGTGTATTAGGCGATTGAGTGAATCGATCGATTGATGGACTCTAAACCTTAAAATGGGGGTTTGAGGTGTTTTGTAGACTTTACTAAGGTAATTAGAGGTTCTACTACAATGACTAAGGTTCGCTACAAACCCTAAATCTCGAAAATTAGGGTTTGCTATAGTACACAGGTTTAGGATTTTCCAGCTACAGTCCAATCGATTGATGGGATCAAGCAATCAATTGATGGAACTGTAGCAATGAGTACAAAAGCTTTCTGAATTAATTATCCAATTCGACTTATGGTTGCCAATCTATTGGTGATGTTGAACAATCAATTGTTAAGGTAAACAATTGTTTCGTAGGTTTAAACGGATGGATCCAATATGACAATCGATTGGTGATGGCAAACAATTGATTGCTAGGATGAAATCAGCCCCAACAACAATCTTATAACTAGAGTTTCGCTTGAAGGAGAAGGTGTCAGTTCTTGAGGGTTTGGAGACAAAGTGTTGTTGCATTTTTCACCACCAAGAGGCAATCCAAAGCGACAAAAGAGCAAGCAAAGTAAGATTTTCATTGTAAAGTTGTTTTCACTTTCATTTATATTTAGAGTTGAAAATTGGATTTTCCAATCAAGAGAGATTATGTTTGGTTAAGCCAAACGATAAGTCGAATCTGAATTTTTCAGAGACGCATCGGAAGCGTAAAATGGCTAAGTCTTTTGAAGACTTAATAGATGAATTAAATAAGTTTAATTCATTGGGGCGTGGCTTGGATGGGCCGACCAATGAGGGCCTCCATCCTCTTTGCTTGGCCGGCCACAACAAAGGGAGAGAACCAAGTTTTTGGATCAATTTATAAAATAAACCAAGTGTGGTTTGTTTTATAATAAACTAAGGTTTGGTTTATTTCTTCATGGAAATTAAAATGAACCATGGATTGGTTTATTTTATAAAATCAATCATGGATTGATTTACCATGATAAGGAAATTTATTCGATAGGAGAGAAGAGACTTGATTGATTTTTATCATGAATTAAAATATGATTTTAACCATGATATAAAATCAAACTTGGCATGATGGAATAAGTTATTCCATATTTGAGAGGCTTGATGGTTGAGAGGCTACTATATAAAGGACCCAAGGTAAGGCTTGAAAAATAATCGAAGAGATGAAGACATTGGCTCTCTCCCTCTCTTTCTCTCCTTCTCTTCTCCCCTTCTTGTCGTGCGCCAACCAGCCCCAAGAAGGAGCACCAGTCAGCCGCCCCTGCCCTTTCCCTGCCGACCACCACCTGCTGCCGGAAGAAGGTGCTGCCAGAATTAGAGTTTGCCGCAAGGATCTTTTTGCCGCAAGCCTCTTCTTTTGCTTCGCCGAAATTTTGATTCCGGCCATCCTTTTGTGGTTGGTCTTCCGACTTCTCTCTTGGTTTTTCTCGTCGCGTTCTCAGAGAATCTAGTAGTTCTCGAGAACACGAAACTCGTGGCTTTGCGAAGTCATCCCGAAGATACTCGGCGTGGATGCGAATAGAGGCGGAGCTTCCAAGGGGCGCTTACGGTTGGATCTCGTCCCTTCCTTCGAGTTACGTGAGGTAATATGTAAATTAGTTTATGTTTCTACAAAATTTTAAATATATGATTATGTCTATACAAGATAAAATTGCATGCTTAGATGTGTGGTTAAATAATTTGAGAAATTATTTATGCTAAACCTTCCGCTGCACGTAATTAATTTTAAAATTATGAACCCGCATCCATGTCAACATGCACCCGGTCCCAACAGTGGTATCAGAGAGAGGTTTGTGTTCGACATAATCATATAAGTGTTTTTGCGGAAAACTTTGTCATGATCTCAATTTTGGAAAATTTTCAATTATGGTAAATTTTCGATTTAGGAATTTCAAAGTTTGGAAATCCTCATGAAATTTGGCAAACTTTTGAAATATCTCTATTTCTGAAATTTTATGATAATTGTGAAAACTTTTCATTTTTGGAAACTTTCCAATTTTAGAAATTTTCCATTTTGGAAATTTTCCAATTTTGGAAATACGTAAGTTTTCTTTGTACCAGAAAATTACAATTATTCTGAAAATCTTTTATTTTCGAAAACTTTCCATTTATGGAAAGCTCGTAATTTTCGGCACTTTCTTTCAAGAAAGTCTAGACAAATTATGGGAATATTAATTGGCATTTAAATTCATAATTGAAAATTAAATTATTTACAAAATTCTTTATTTTGGATTGAGCCTTAGGGAGCCGTCCAATTTAAAGTTAGTTATTATAATTAAATTTCCTAAATTGGATTTAAGCTGTCAAATGTTTAATTTGGATTGAGCCTCGGGGAGATAAGTTATTGATATTAATTTTCCATAAATAAAATATGTGATCAAATCTTGGAAAATTTTTGAGGTGATTCTCAAACGATAATTTCCTTATTTGATTTATGAGGTGATGCTCTTACATATTATTGTCTCCAAAATTAATTAGGAAAATTGTTTCCTATAGAGTATATTTCCTTAAATAAGATTTTCATGAAAATAATATGTGGTTGAATTAAGGGAATCTGTCTCATAATTTAATAAGATTTGATTTAGAGAAATCAAAGTCTTAAACATATTTATTCCGAAATTGATTATGATAATTTAGGAAATTGTTTCCCAAAAACAATTTCTTGAATAAAGTATGAAATTAGAATTAGGAAATCCGGTTCCTAATTCAATTAATGAGACTTGATAAATTAAGTCACATACATACTTTATTAAGGAAATCGTCAGAACATGACATAATTACATGTCATGAATGTGCATAAAAGAAAAAGGATGAGACCCAAAACCCCTTACAAAATATTAAGGCTAACACCTTCCATTAATATGGTTAGAACCAGAGTTTTGTTTCTCGTTTGGGTTGATGGACACATCCATGCCCGGCTTGAACCTCAACATGTTCAAACCATGGAATTAGTTTATGATTAATATAGTTGGAGTCAGAGGTCAATCCTTAGTTTTGGTTGTTGGACACATTCAAGCCTGACTAAACGGTTAAATGAGCTCCAACCATGTTAAAACTATTTCGTGATTAATGGGTCAGCCTTAAGCTTGGAGCATCGATTTGTTGTGCCACAGCCAAGGTCGATGTAAAGAGAGGTGCAGTTGGGTGCTATGTATAGTGTTGCATACTTGTTAATGAGTTAACAACCCAATGATTTATGCAAACATTCAATTAGTTGATAGCATAATGTGATAGTTACATATGTATAATATGTAATCGGTATAATTACCTACCTTCATAGCTAAGAATAACTTGATGGACTCTAACCATGGTTGTTCTTATCTATGGTTGGATATCAACTTATTTGGAGATGTTCCTACGATCTCCCGAATTGATAAAAAGGATTATTCAATTCGAAAAATAAATAGGATTTAATTAATGTATACTGATGCATTCTTTATCATTCTTATCACATAAACTCAATTTGTATTTCTAGGATAATCACCTGATCATGTCTTCTCTGAATTTGCGTTCCATTTTGGACATCAATAAGCTGACTGGGCCAAACTTCATGGACTGGCTTCGAAACCTGAGGATAGTCCTCAAGGCAGAAAAGTTTGCTTATGTCCATGAAGAACAACTTCCCAACCATCCTCCTGAAGATGCAACTCCAGACCAGTTAGTGGCCTATCAGAAACATGTGGCCGATTCTGAACTTGCGAGTTGCATCATGCTGGCCGCTATGGTACCTAAGCTACAAAAGCAGCATGAGCATATGGATGCTCATACCATCGCCTTCCATCTTCATGAGCTGTTTGACGAGCAGGCGAGATCTGAAAGGTTTGAGGTCTCCAAACTCCTCTTCACCTCTAAGATGCAGGAAGGCACTTCTGTCTCACAGTTTGTGTTGAAGATGTTGGGGGTACATTGAGCGACTAGGCAAACTCGGATTTGTAATGGATCACGAACTAAGTATTGACTTAATTCTGCATTGTTTGCCCAAGAGTTACTCACAATTTGTGATGAACTATCGGATGAACAAACTGGAGACTACCATTCCTAAGTTGCTTAACCTGCTGAAGACTGTAGAGCCTTTTGTAAAGCAGGATCAGAAGACGGTACTGTTAGTTGGTTCCTTAAAGAAAGGCTCTAAGAGGAAGCCCAAAGAACAAAATAAGGGAAGGAAGAAAAAGGCCAAAAAGATTGAAAAGGCACCAAAAGGCACTTGCCATCACTGCGGCAAGGAGGGCCATTGGCGAAGAAACTGTAATGTTTATCTTGAGTCCTTGAAGAAGAAGACATTCGATGCCCCATCCTCTTCAGGTATCTTCGTTATTGAATGTCACTCTATTTCCTTGTACATCTGGGTACTTGATACTGGGTGTAGCTCACTTATATGTAATGACATACAGGGGCTAAGGAATAGAAGAAGACTCGTCAAGGGAGAAGCGAATTTGCGAGTTGGAAATGGAGCAAAGATTGCTGCTGTTGCCATCGGAACATATTTGCTAAAGCTCCCTACTAGACTTGTCTTAGAATTGGATAATTGTTATTTTGTTCCTTCATTAATAAAGAACATTGTATCTATTTCATGCTTGAATGAAAAGGGTTATCATTTAATTTTTAGTAACAATTGCTGTTACATAACTTTAAATGGTGTTCTTTATGGACCGGAACTTTATGGCAATGGTATCTACACGTTAGATTTATCCGGTGACGTTTTCAATATCGAAGTTAGCAACAAACGTGCTCGAATAGATAATCAAATAGACTCCTATACGTGGCATTGTCGTCTTGGCCATATAAGGAAGAAACGCATGACCAAATTACACCGATGTGGAATTCTGGAATCATTTGAACCCGGTTCATTTGATACATGCGAATCATGCTTAAAAGGCAAGATGACCAAATTACCCTTTTCCGGAAAAGGTAAACCAGTGGGAGAATTGCTTGGTCTAATACATACTGATGTATGTGGACCAATGTCAACTCTTGCACAAGGAGGCTATAGCTACTTCATTACCTTTATCGATGATCACTCACGATTCGGGTATGTGTTCTTAATGAAACACAAATCTGAAGCTTTTGAGAAATTCAAAGAGTTCAGAAGTGAAGTAGAGAAACAGCTTGGCAAAAGTATTAAGATACTTCGATCCGATCGGGGTGGTGAATACTTAAGTCAAGAGTTTCAAGATTATCTTAGGGACAATGGGATATTGTCTCAATGGACTCCGCCATATACACCACAGCATAATGGTGTATCTGAGAGGCGTAACCGAACCTTGATGGACATGGTTAGATCTATGATGAATCATGCAACTCTTCCAAAATCCTTTTGGGGCTATGCGCTTAAGACAGCTGTTTACTTACTAAACAGAGTCCCGACCAAGGTAGTCTCTACTACTCCATATGAGACGTGGAATAGTAAGAAACCTCATTTATCTCACCTAAAGATATGGGGTTGTCCTGCTTATGTAAAGCGGACTGTATCAGACAAATTGGATGCTAAGTCTGATAAATGTCTATTTATTGGATACCCTAAGGAAACGAAAGGTTACCAATTCTATCATCCCTTGGAACAAAAGGTGTTTGTTTCAAGGCATGCTGTATTTCTAGAAAAAGAATTTCTTTTACAAGAAAACAGTGGGAGTAGCATTGAACTTGAAGAAGTTCAAGAAACTCCAATAGACATTACAGAGACACCTAGTCTAGACCCACAACCAATAACTCATAATGATGAGCTATCAGTTGAACCTAAAACAACACCACTTCTTCGTAGGTCTGATAGGACACGCAATATTCCAGAGAGATACGGATTTCTCATAAGTGAATCGAACGACGTGTTACTCATTAACGATGACGAACCTATCAGTTATGAAGATGTTCTGAAAAATTCAGAAAGGGATAAATGGCTTGAAGCCATGAAGTCGGAAATGGATTCCATGTACAAAAATCAAGTATGGGACTTGGTTAACCCACCTGAAGGGATTAAGCCCATAGGGTGCAAGTGGGTTTTCAAGAAGAAAACCGACATGGAAGGTAATGTTATTACCTTTAAGGCTAGATTAGTGGCAAAAGGATATCGTCAGAAACAAGGAATTGATTATGACGAAACCTATTCGCCAGTAGCTATGCTTAAATCCATTCGGATGCTCCTGGCCATAGCAGCTCATTATGATTATGAGATATGGCAAATGGATGTGAAAACAGCTTTCCTTAATGGAAACCTGCTTGAGGATGTATACATGATACAACCTGAAGGTTTCACATCGGTTAATAAAACCAAAGTATGCAAGCTTCGACGATCCATATATGGACTAAAGCAAGCATCCAGGAGCTGGAACATCCGTTTTGATGAGACAATCAAAGAGTTTGATTTCTCACAAAATCCTGACGAACCTTGTGTGTACAAGAAGGTTAGTGGGAGTGCAGTCGTATTCCTAGTGTTATATGTCGATGACATATTACTTATAGGAAACGATATATCAGTCTTACAGTCAGTTAAAATTTGGTTGTCCAAAACTTTCTCCATGAAAGACCTGGGAGAAGCAACCTATATCCTTGGGATTAGAATCTATAGAGATAGATCAAAACGGTTGCTTGGTCTTTCGCAGTCTACATATATAGACCGAGTGCTAGAAAGGTTTAGCATGTCGGAATCCAAGAAAGGTTACCTTCCATCAGGCATGGGATCAACCTTTCGAAGTCTATGTGTCCGCGCACAGAAGAGAGAGGATGAATAAGATTCCTTATGCAT